>JAODUP010000647.1:25000-87500 GCA_025642065.1 Paralvinella palmiformis | reverse complement strand
ATACATGCATACATACATACATACATACATACATACACACACAAAAAAAAAAAAACACACACACACACAGACAGACAGACAGACAGACAGACAGACAGACAGACAGACAGACAGACTGACTGACTGTAGCACAGATACATATATTCTTATATATGACTATCGTCCTTCGTGTATCTGTGCGTGTGTGCATACATACGCGCGCGCGCGCGTGTGTGGGTATGTGTGCGTCCGTGCATGTGTGTACGCTATTGTTGATGAGAATGACCGTTCCAGTTATCTAGTAATTCTCTTTAACAAATTACACTTTATAATCTCCTTTATAAACCTTAAGGCGGCCATTATGTCTCATCAATTGGTGCCACAATATATTACAATTGTTGGTACACAAATAACGATGTTGTTATTTTTCTGAACAAGAATAGCTCTATATCCTGTTAGAAGCTAACATGTTATTAGTTGTAATTGTTTTGAGTAAAAAAAAAGATAATAAAAAAGATAGGTTTGAGTTAATGGCCGAAGATAGATACTCGAATTGTTTTGGTGATTAATTACATTTATAATTAGCAATATTTATTAATAATCTTGTGAAAAGCTTCACCGATTATACAAGTAGTAGATGCGTGTTTGTGGATCTGGACACACACACACACAGAGTGAGAGAGAGAGAGAGAGAGAGAGAGAGAGAGACAGACAGACAGACAGAGGTCCAATTCATATAAACATACGTGCGCGCACACACAGACACAGACACACACCCAAAGAAGTATACATTCTAACCTTCATTGAGAGAGTATCGTATTAACCAATTGTTATTATTGTAAGTTAATTTATTATTTTATCTGACTGTATTTTCATAGTTTATAAAAAATTAAGACAAACAAAAACAAACAAACAAATTAAACAACATCAAATTATATATCAAAAACATTTGATAGCTCCTGTCTATGTACAAGATACTATCTAATTTACTAGCTGTATTATTATTATTTATAATCTGCTCAATCTACCGTCAACATAAACAATTATAGTGATAAACACATTTCCATTTTTTGGGGAAATAGTGATGAACACACATGCACGGACGCACCTATACACATACGCGCGCGCGCGCGCGTATGTATGCACACACGCACAGATACACGAAGGACGATGGTCAAATATAAGAATATATGTATCTGTGCAATTGATATTACATGTATGCGTCTGTAATTATTTCTGTGTAAATATGTCTACACACAGGTATAACACACATGTATGTTTGTTTATATGCCGGTACGTGGGTGTTTAAATCACACAAAAATATTTATTTCGTAGAAAAGCCAAATTAAAAACTGACAACAAACAATTCTCTTGTTTCACCTGGCTCATTTAATTGACGTACAACATATTTGTTCTAACAGTCGTAATTTTGTTGCTAACTTTATAAGATTACTGCCAGAAACTCACAATAAATCGCCACTACTTTGGCATCTGACAAAGTAAAAACGACCCTTCCACTAACTGTCTAGCTCCGTCCCTATCTCCCTACCTGTATACCTGTCTACCTACCTGTCTGTTTCCACGCACGATTCGTCCAGGTTACGTGATGATAACTGGAAATAAGGTTAATTTATCTAATATCGACGTCTAATATCGTTCTTTTTTGTTGCTCAGAGAATAAAACAAACAAAGATAGAAAATCGCCGATAAATTATTCTAGCCGACTTACAGGTGAAAAGAGACAACCGGTGATTATTGAAGGTGGGTTAGTCAGTAACTAGGGCAATCAGCCTGTTTATAAACAGGAATCAGTAAGGAACCTAATCTGACGCTGTTCTCCCTGTTACCGATCCAGATAGTGATCCAGTACATTTGCCTTCGGGCCAAAAGTCTAAAACTCCGAGACGTGGCCACAATTTTCATTGAGTTCCATCTGAAAGCCGCCGCCTAAATGTTTTGGTGTGCTACCTTTTGTTTATAGACGTAATTGGTGAGCGAGACATGGCGATAATGGAATAATTTGGAGTATTCTGACTAATACTACAGATAACTTGGTGCGGTTGTCTAGGGCGTGTGTCTGTGTCTCTCTCTGTCTAGACAGACAAATAGACAGACAGACAGACAGACATGCAGGCAGGCAGACAGACAGACAGACAAACATTGTTTTATTTAAAGAGCCATCTACATAAAACTGCGTGGGCAAATGTATGTATATATACATATATATATATATATATATATATAGAGAGAGAGAGAGAGAGGGGCAGACATGACTCATTCCACAGTCTGTGCGTACAATAAATGCCACCCAAAGTTTTGAGATAAGTCAATTTGGCTAACGTTAATTGTAGAATCGACTTTCCACCTTCGCGATGTTAAAACAAAAAGCCTCCAATCTTCCAAATTAGATACAATAAAAGTTGTATTAGTGGAAGATGTTTTTCTTTAATCGGTGAGAAATATCTGGCTTCGTTGTGATGTAAATCAGACACGACGTTAGTGTTTTACGCTTGACAAACCGATGTGGAAGCCGCAGTAGATCTTATAAGGTACAGGTGAAGCTAATAAACTGGGTATAAAACTCAATATACAGTCTTAGATAAGAGGAATTACGTTAATTTGCGGCATGGCTCACAACTAGGGAGTTGCTTTCAAATGCTTTATGTTCCGGGTTCTATACCAGCTTCCATGAGATTAGTTGGCAGGTAGTTTTCGAGCAATTATTGTGTCAGTTCCTTTCAGCCGCCAGTCATCATTATGACAGCTCACAACAGTCATCACAACGTTGTAATAGTTACTATGATTAGCTGAAGGTCATTATAATATTATAGCAGTCACTGGGTTCTCTGGATCACCAAAACGATCACAATTATTACGTTAACAGTCGCCATAACAGTCGTCATAGTGATAAGTTACCAATAACCTTATTACTATAACAGTCACATTGATCAGTTACCTATTACCTCGTTACTGTTACAGATATTTAGCAGTAATCTTGTATTCACGTTTTGTGATGAGAGAGTCATAAAATGTGAACACATTTTATCGGGGTTTGATTAGTTTGACACCACCCTTTCTCACTCATAAAACACAAAATGCGTATGCCACCTCTGATGAATCGTCTAGAAGATGTATTCACTGTGACAGCCTTTTCTCGCGCTATTAACACACACACACACACACACACACACAGAGAGAGACTTTCTATTTACTATAGTAATTGGCTGACATGTTGTTCCAATATGTTCTGACATCAGCAGTTTTTGATAACAAACATTCTGACAGAAGACTTGAAGATGCCGCAGTTTGTCTTCGAAATTGTTTATACATTAATTATCGCCTCAGATTAGAGTTCGAACAACAACGGTGACAAGATATTGTTTGTTTATGCCGAGTTATCTGTGTTGTCTCACCAGGGGACGATTCTCTGTTCTAATGTCTTATTTCTCACTGCTAAAACAAACAGTGCATACGTGCGTGTGTGCCTGCATAAAACACGTCCAATAACAATTTGTAATTCTATTTATAACGTAGTGAGTAATAGTTCGTACACAACAATATTAAATTAATTAATCATTCATTAATATAAATATTAATATGGCTTATGGCATCAGGAAGTGTTTATTATCATATTAATAACATAATTGTCCTAATTTCTTCTATTTTTTATATAATAATGATAATATAATATAATAATAATATAATATATAAGTTTATTTAGCGCCAGAACCAGGTAACCCTGTTCTGGGACGCTGTACAGTATTATTATCCCCGACTCAGACCTGTTTCCACCCAGAACATATCTCAACTCCCAAGGGGAGCATACAAAGCATGCTGCCATTATAGGCGCAAAGCGTTACTCAAACGCATAGCCATCGCGCGTCGTCCTGTCAGGTACTCATTTTTATGGATGAGTGAACCAGTCGCCACACGACAACATCGCAGCTCACGGAGCCTCGAACCCGCGACCGTTCGGCTACGAGTCCTACGCTCGTAACTAACATCGCTATCACGGCTCGATTTATATCGAGGAAGGCCTTAATATTATTAATGTAACAGCCGAATTTATATCAGGAACGCACAATATATGATGACATGTATTAAAAATGTATAAAAAGCTTTCCTACAATTATACACTAAAACTGAATGTTATTACGACAAATAACGGGAAACTGATGGCTTTTGGTTAGAGTGCTGCGATGAAAGAGATAATCTATGAATTTTTGTTTTGTTATTAATATATTTTTTATTAATAAACGTCAAACTAGGGAGAAGAAATATCACTCTGATGGTTAAAATTACCAATCCCCGGTATGTCAAGTCCTCGTCGCTTCTTCATCCCAACATCCCCATTCTGTCACTTTCATCTTATCGTGTTTATTTTTGTTATCCTCATCCCTTCAATCATACCATCCCATAAATGTTCCGTGGCCCGACACCCCCCACCATAGTGGGGGATGAGTTGTGTGTGTGTATGTGTGTGTATGTTTCTGTATGTGCTTTTGATCTTGTCATTCTCAGCCAGGCTAGAAGGAAGGCCCCGCTCTCTTTCCCTGTCTCTTTCTCCCCTCTCTCCGTTTCTCCTCCTCCCTCTTTCTCCCTCTCTCCGTTTTCCCCCTCTCTATTTCCTTCCCTCTATTTATCTCCCCATCTCTCCCGCTTCCCTTCCCTGTTAGTCCCATATAGTTATCGTTTTGTTCCGTCGGTATTCAAGATCTAAGCACGTCATATTTTCGTCATCTCAATCCAGTATGATATTAAAAATTACACCTTCCCGTTCTCGCTTCCTCCGTGCCACATTCTACATTGAAATAAGTGTTTTAGAACTTCCGTAGCCGTAGGTAGCCACTTCTGATTTCGTTTCGATATAAGTTGCTATTTTTAATCGCCAATTCAAATCGTCTTAATGGTAAAGGCGGGGCTAATTATCAGTTTTAAACATTTAATGCCATTAATACTATTTAATAACATTTCATGTCTATAGTATTGCTAAGCATCTCAAGATACAGAATACTTCTTGCGCATCCTCAGTCAAAGTGCAACGAGAAATATTTATTTTCTTAATTTCAACCCTGAAACGATGTGGATCCTTTTATTTTCTATTTCACTCTAATCAAACATAGGCAAATAAATTTGTGTAGCTTCTGTTATTCTTGATTTTTCGTGTTCTTTTTATTGCCTATTTTGTCTATTATAAAGGTTAGATCCATTCAAATCCGATTTAAGCATCCGCGTGAAGACAATTAGCTTGCGCACAAGAAAATAGTTCTATATCTACTACTGACCTAGAATAGTTTTTTTACAGAAATGTTTAGTTTCTTCCCACCAGCACGAACGTTGTTCAAAGAATGTTAATAACCATGTGAAACATTTAATTAAAACGATTACATATAAAATACCATATACATGTATACACTTACCCCTATACACTTATCTGTAAACACTTATCTCTCTAAACACAGGAGAGTGCGTTTCTCACATCATATCCAGGCTATAATTTCAGTTAAGACCAGGATATTGTTCTTATTTAATACGTCATATTTCCTCAACTGGAATATGGCCACGTCGCAGTTATCCGGATGATTCAATCAGGATCAAGATATTTCGAATGGCAGCCGACATCTTCTTAATATAATTACATAATCAGTGTTTATATGTTAGTTTTAAAGTGGTTTTGTACTCGGTTTATCTAAATACCAGCCACGAATAGCCGATAAAAAGGACAAGGTTTTGTATTTGTCCTTTTTCTCTCCTGAAATGCTTCCTTCGATTGTATGATACTTGACATCTGTTATCTCCTGGCGGGTATAGAACAGCACGCGCCCGTGCGCGCCCCCAACACACACACGCACACACGCACGCACGCACGCACGCACACGCACACACATACACACACAAGAGAGAGAGAGAGAGAGAGAGAGAGAGAGAGAGAGAGAGAAACGTCTTCTCTCATTGATAACACTTGTTCTTCGTTATCCTATAACTGTTATTAACAGTTTACAATCTTTATCCATCAGCCATCTGCCATGTTTAAAGCCATCGGACGACTTCCGGTCTAAGGCCATCTACAACAACATCCTATACATGTTGGCCGGTCACGTGACTGAAATCCTGGGAAGAAGATCTTGGGAGGATTTAGTCAGGGACGAAATCCTTATCCCTCTAGGCATGAACCAGACGACATTCTTCCACGACAGAGGCGATATGGCAGAGAGATTTGCCAAACAGTACGCCATCTTTAATGGTCAGCAAACGGAACTGGATCACCGGAAGTTTAGGTAGGCACAGGTAGGCTTTTCTGGCCATATATCTGGGCACTTCCTGGTAGTAATCGAGTAGATAACGAATTATCGTAGTGTTGGCTTCAGTTTATTTATTATGGGATTTATTTCAGTAAGCAAAAGATAACATCTTCTGGGAGATGAATGCATAACGTGCATACTCCACTCCTAGAAATACCTTATTCATAAGAATAAAAGATTACAAAATGAAACTTTGTTTAACAGATTCTCTAAGGTTAGATTAATTTGAATTTGAGGTATTAGTTATCGCTTTATTTTGTATATATATATATATATATATATATATATATATATATATATATATATATATATATATAAGCGAATGAATTAATGTTTTAATATCTCCTTCCCGTTATTATAATCCGTTCCGGTGGCCTGTCTTCATT
Source organism: Paralvinella palmiformis (assembly GCA_025642065.1). Lineage (NCBI taxonomy): Eukaryota > Metazoa > Annelida > Polychaeta > Terebellida > Alvinellidae > Paralvinella > Paralvinella palmiformis. Next base: position 80,833 of record JAODUP010000647.1, on the reverse strand, counting down.
TCAATTCCATCTTCATCACAATCTTAACCAATTAGTCATTATATTAAAGACTCGCGTGAACTAATCACCATAACTACTGATAATAGGTGGTACCATCATAACATAAGCCATGATAATTGTTGACAATTATACGTCACGATATATAAAACTTATGTCATAGGAGCGGAGCTACAGCTATATCACCAGCCATTGGACTCTGTACTACGGCATCAGATATGACAAAATGGATGGAATTTATCTTATCTAAAGGAACATATAAACACAATAGAAGGCTCGAATACAGTGACGTCATGGACGATGCGTTTACATCACAGGTATGGCGTCGGTCAAGGCCGACCGTGTGTGCGTGTGTGTGTGTGTGTGCGCGTGCGCGTGGCTTCTAAGAAATCTATGGACGACGTATGGATGGTCGAGCTGGTAGCGTACCTGGTCACAGACCTCTGGGAATAGGCTTCAAATCCCGTCCTAGGTCTGAAGGATATTTCTTCATCTATTTGGCACAAGTACCTAATTATCAAACATTGCTTGGCCCATTTAAGATAACACCGTTTTAGAACAATGTCCCGGTAACACAATAAAAGTTATGTTTACATTTTATAGATAATTGTAGCTGAACAATAAATGTATCAGTAAGTTAAAATGATGCTATTGTTTGTATTATGTAGGTTATATGATGTTATTGTTTGTATTATGTAGGTTAAATGATGTTATTGTTTGTATTCTGTAGGTTAAATGATGTTATTGTTTGTATTCTGTAGGTTAAATGATGTTACTGTTTGTATTATGTAGGTTAAATGATGTTATAGTTTGTATTATGTAGGTTAAATGATGTTATTGTTTGTATTATGTCTCCACTGTTTCAGATCCTGGCACCAAATATGTATTACTCTCAGATCCAGCGTCCGAGGACTCCTGTTTCTCTGACACTTAATACATATGGTCTGGCCTGGCTCAATGGATATTACAGGGGTTTGTATTAACAATTATATGACAGGCTGGTTGACTAACAGACAGACTGACTGACTGATTGGCTGACTGAATGACTTAGTGACTAACTCACTCACTTACCCAACCATAACTCACTCACTCACTCACTCACTCACTCACTCACTCACTCACTCACTCACTCACTCACTCACTCACTCACTCACTCACTCACTCACTCGTTAAATAATTTGTTCGTTCATTCGCAAGCTCTCTCCATCTCTCGCTCGGGGCCGTAACACATCAATCATCATCCATCTCTCGCTCGCACGCACGCACATTCACGTACACACGCACACGTACGCACGCGCACGCACGAGCTATCTCCGATGTATATATATATATATATATATATATATATATATATATATATATATATATATATATGATATATCATCATCTACTATGAAATAGCAGTCCTGAACACATTTGAAGTGTTCATCATATAATACACATGTCTGAGCGATGAACAATAATGAACTAAGCTTCTTATCTCACTGACAATAGCCTATCTCCACTCCGTATAATACCTCTAATAAAGTTAATGGATATCTGTCTTCTAAAAGACTCAACCACCAAATTAAGCAGAATGTTTTTCTGCTTATCCGGATTTTATGAAAGGCTGGGGTACAGACCATATATATATATATATATATATATATATATATATATATATATAGAAAGAGAGAGAGAGGGAGAGAGAGAGCGAGATCGCGTCATGATACACCTGAGTGATTAATCACTATTTGTTCAGAGTTAGTTGAACGTGGTTCATCCAGTCCAAATGTTGTTTACGGCAGATCCATGGGATGTGTAGACGAATGGAGCACATCTCGAATATTAATAATTTGATTAATGTATTTATTAATCGAGGTAGTTGTTGCGTTGGTAATTGAGATGTTAAGTTGATGTCGCGTGAAAATAATTCACTCGTCAACAGCAACGACAGTGGCAGGCGGGTCGTTTTATGATTAATGCGCGCAAGAAAGTAGTCCTTTATCCCCGAGCAGTAACTCAGAACTACGTGATGTTAGCACATCTGACTACATTCGGGGCGCACTGGTTGCTACGATAATTTAGATCTGGATGAAACTTTATTCCGTTTCTAATACTCGTTACACATCAATTATCACTGGTTGGTTTTATAATTCGTATGGCCAAAATTCTGGCCCGATATCTCTCGTATCCGGTAAATTGATCTTAGATGATGATGATGATAATGATGATGATTGATGTTTTACGGCCACTTTTGTGCACACGGTAGGCTAAATGGGCCGAGCGACCTCCAAAGGTATTGAAGCGAACTGAAAAACAAACACCCTTCAGATATTCCCCACGCCGAGATTCGAACTCAGGTGGTAGTGATCTGTGGCCCAACGCACTACCGATTAGACCACCGGAGCGCCGGCTGATCTGAGATAATTGTTCGACGTATTTGAGTTAAACGATGTGTAATAGGCTGTATAAAGAAGGTACAGCGATTACACCTGCCTCACTCAAGGCTATGTAAACAATCCTGTATAACCTGTGTGGCCGAGGCGGATTTTGTGTGTGTGTGTGTGTGTGTGTGTATGGGGGGGGGGAACTGTGTTGGGGGAATTCCCTTTATTACGAAACACGTATACATACATCAACAAAACGTGCAAATGTAAGTTATAATACAAATATAGTAATACATATATAAATGATAATATTCCCTTTCTGATTTTTCTTCAGGATATCCGCTGCTATCTCATTACGGGTCATTTCCCGGATTTTTCAGCATGATCAGCCTGCTCAGGATCTACAGGATTGGCATCTTTAGCGCCATTAACGGCGGCAACCAGTACCTGCCCTACACCATCAACAGCCTTATACATACTTATATTCTGGATCTGCTGCTCGGCGAGACGCCCTGGATAGAATCGGGACACTTTCAGGATCCGCACAGCGAAGCCTGCTACTTCCCGCACGACGAGTACAAGGATTACACAGCGACGTCCTACGTTATGAAATCCCAATCCTACTGGCGCGAACAGGATATATACATCGGCACCTACGTCAGTCCGATATATTCAGACCTGACAGTGTGGCGTTATGACAGACGTACGGGTGACCGTTATGATAGCAGCGCCGCGGCCCACCTTCTCGGGCGTACGGATGAAGACTACTATGAACTGAGGATGCGTTACGGATTACTGCAGTTCACTTTATACCCGCAGCACCACGATCCCGACAAGGACGTGTTTATCGCCGAAACCGACCACCGAGATTGGCTCATACCGTCTCTACAGATTCACTTCCTTGTCAGGGAGACGGGAGATGAGCAAATCGTGGAGAGTCTGGAGCTACCGGAACTGAGGATGAAGTCTGGCGGTAGCGTGTTTACCAGACTGACGGGCAACAGAAGTGATAATAACCTGTCGTGTTATAGTCATCGTGAGGACGATAGGGAGTCACTGACTGAGGACGGGTCGGATGGCGCGTCCGTCGGCACTAGGACGTCTAGGACAGGTTATAGCTTCTATCTGTCTCTTATCGTTGTTATGATAGTAACAGACAGTGTAAACATCATGTTACTATGACGCTAGTCAGGCAATAGGCTGACCTATAGGCGATAAACGATTACTATTCTCGTTTATGTAATACTAACGGGTGATCGATCGTCAATCATCTGGTTACCATGGTGACAAGGTATTATCATCGACTAAGTTATTTTATTTACTGTTTGTTGATGAAGTGTAAATAAATTTTAAGATGAACTCATCATGTTTAAATAAGGCGACGAACATAAATAATTATAGTTTAGTTGTACCTAAAATTATTAACTCTAACGTAGTGCTAGTGCAAGCTGGTATTATACCGTAAATCATATATATATATATATATATATATATATATATATATATATATATATATTATAATTTGTGTGTGTGTTTGTGTGTGTGTGTGTGTGTTTTGTGTGACCATGTTTAATATGTGTATGTTATAGTCCACGTGGATCTGACATAAATAAGTTTTCCCTTTTATACATTTTCCCGAACCTCACGAAGAAAACTTTAGCCACAGGATAAATATTTGTCACGCATTTAGATATTATATTTGCAAACAATTCATGAGAGACAAATACTCATGCCCATCTAACGCAATGACATTTTTATTTCCTACATCATTAAGTAAATATATCTCAGCCATCACCATACTGATGTGATGAACCAGGGTTTGTGAGTATTCTCATGAAAACAATATAACATTTTCGCCTTTTTAAAGTTTTCTATCAGCCAAGAAAATATGACAGGTACTCTCGTAAAATATTTACCACCCACGCCTGAGTTACTATTGCAAAAGCATGCGTGTGCTTGTGTGTGTGTGTGTGTGTGTGCCTGTGTGTGTGTGTGAACATCAAAAATCCTATAATATGTTAGATGGGGACAGGGACTGGGAAATGTTTAACATGGGAAACAAGTAAATGCGAACTATATATGTACATTGCAATTCCTGTGATAAATATAAAATGTGAAATTATTTTCTAAAACGAGAATGTACTTAATTAGTCTGACTTGCTAATGTTTGATAACATTTGTCTAAAACTATTAATTAGTCAAAGTCATTAAGACTTCATTTAATAGTATTGATAAAATACAGGGATCGACATCAGTTAATTAATATCATTGGTGATGGTGATGATGATGATGATGATTGGTGTTTAACGGCCGCCTTTTGTGCACACGGTAGACTAAATGGGTCGAGCGACGTCCATAGGTAATGAAGAAAAGTCAAAGATGAAACACCCTTCAGATATGCCCACGCCGAGTTCCGAACACGAGTGGTAGTGATCTGTGATCCAACACGCTACCGTTAGAGCACGGAGGCGCCTCTAATTAATATCATTGGAACCATGAAATCTCAACAGTCACGTGTCCATCATCTGTTTGTATGTCCGTAAATAACTAGAGTGATGGGTCAAAGTTCACAATCGTCCATTAATTCATTTCGAGTTCGTGAGAATTCATGCCGGATACACGGAACACGGATACACGGAACACGGATACACGGATAGCATAACAAGAATGACTGGTTTTAAACTAAGGGAACTTCAATTAGGGTTATAACGTGCTCCCAAAATAGCTGAGTCAGTGTCTGTAAAAACCCAGTCACACTAGGATATATATATATATATATATATATATATATATATATGCCCCCGATAAAGCACGCGGGTAGAGAAGAATGTTTAGGGGACGTCTTTTTAAAGTCCGAAACGAAACAGCAGCGAGTGAAGATAACCTTCGCATTAACCTTCAGTCAAAATAACCAAAGATTTAGATAACACATTCTATAATTGGTTTACACAGTCAACATATTCTATTTATTTAACCAAAGATCGAGGTGATGATATGCACAAATATCACGCATGCAGACCAATTACTAACAAGAAATAGTCTCCTCATATGTTAAACTATAAAACAGCAGAGTTTGATTTAAATAATATTCTTTGTAACCGCGGTAATTAATTAATAATTTGCTAATCAATCGTCACATCGCTATCTGCCGAACAGATCAATGTTTGATTATAATCGATCACCGGAACATCATTAACATTTCATCTTAAAAGTCTCTATCAGAGTTTAGACTTAGATATAATAGACGTATGCTTTCTGAGTCACAAGTATCGATATACTTTTTGCATCAGTCATGTTTCATCTGACATAATAAAGTTATTTATTACACAAGATCAACAATCGTTATGTACTTTGGTAACAAAACAAGACAAATGATAATTAGTGTTATTTATAAAGGTACATTGGTTCACCAATGATCACTTCTCAGTGAATTTAATAAACAAGCAAGCAAGCAAGCAAGCAAGCAAGCAAGCAAGCAAGCAAGCAAGCAAACAACAGATATTATTTAAACAAAATTACACATAGAAGAGTCAAACTAAAATACCTTACCATTTTATTTTGTCTTATTCTGTATACAGAAAAAGGTAACTAATGTGTAACCTAGGAAGGTATGTATTTTGGCGAAATAGGTATCATGCCAATATCACTTGGACAGCTAAATTATCCTACTAAATATCCCCTAGACAATAAATCGTATCCCTATCCCACTACTAATATCTTGTCATATTAATATCTCCTAGACAACACTAATATCCCACGAAGAACCGTCAATAGTTGGATCTCTATCCACTAATATATCTTAAACAACATACTACACGATATATATTCTCGCCAGTGTCCTATATGTCAATAGTGACGATAGGACAATATTTTGTGGGGATATTTATAAGAGAGATATTGTGCTACAAAGGTCATACTCAGATAGAACGTCTACGACAAGGAAGTACATTTACAATTAAATGTAAAAACATCATTAATTTTTACATAGAAATAAATAATACTAAATATTTAAAAAAATGCTGACTTCTGTAAAAATATATATTTTGTTTAACGTGCCTGAACAGGCCTATATATATATATATATATATTATATATTTTTATATATATATATATATATATATATATATATATATATATATATATATCAGAACACAAAAAATACATTTCGAGCTGCAATCACCTAATGCACATACTTCTATTACTAACAGTTCCCAGAACTCCATTATTCCACATTACGATCTAGTGAAATTGACATTTTTAGCAAACTTTAATGAATAAGAATATAATATTAATTTTAATATATATATATATATATATATATATATATATATATATATATATATATATATATATATATATATATAATAGCACGAAATTAGTTTGATTATCTGTTTGAATGATTCACATCAGACATAATTATAATATAAGCCATGCGGAACCTTTATATTTAATGTCCCTTTGTATGATCCAGAGTCTCACCAAGTGAACAAAGTTCCGCAGTAAATGGATACTGGACTCTGGCGCAAAGTGAGATCACCGAAAGAAATCGGTTAAGAGGAAAAAATATTATTATCAGAAGTGAATACTCGACTGGTGCGGAGACACATTTGATGAGCATAAATCCTGAAAAGTTTCTGAATAGCACTAATCACTACATTTGTCTTTATGAAGCCGATTAGTGCAGATCAACGTCTTCCGGAACCTAGACTCAATTATTATATATTTGTTTTGTTATATGCGACGACTGGTAATGATCTAAACTTAACACGTAAGGTTATCTATCGTCTGAGAATGTTTTTGTTTATTTTTATAAATAACCCGTAATCAGCAAATCTATATCCAGGCTTGTAAAACGTGATTCCAACAATAACTGGAAAGTTTCCGTGGCTATCGTCAAAATGGAGAAGGTAGCTAGAAGATTTATATACTAGATCTGATGAAATGAGAGAATCTTCACATTTGGAACTCGAAACACACCACTCAGTCACCTCACACTTGTGTATATGCATTAAAACCTGTCAACAAGACAACCTGCTTTTAGGACTTGTCTACGAGAAGTTTGCCAAAGTTACTTCTTTCTGGCTACATTGTGGCATTCAACTAAATTTTTTTTAAAATTAGTTTTGTTACAGATACTCGACACTATCAGAAATCAGCTGATGTTTCACACTGAAGTAATTTTAATGGCTGCCGAGGGAAAAACATTAAAAGATTATAAGATGGTCAGAAATATTTTATTAAATGATGAAACATCCAGAGGAGACAGACATCACTACGATTCGACCCCACATTCCGGAGGTTTGGTGGGCAGTACGTAGTCAACTGGCCTATGTGACGCGTTCATTTAAGGGAAGATTTTGGAACGAATTATATTTCCACTGCAATGAATCGAAATCTGGTGTCCTTCATCTCTTTAATCCCGGAATTTGCCCCAAGATCCGCTTTATGTTTAAACCTTTATCTGAGCGTCTACCCGTTTTGCTCCAACTTCAGATAAAGCCAGTGCCTGTATTTATGTCGTGTATGTATTTTTCACGTACAAAGGCGTGTTTATAAATCTATAGTAAGTCACTCATGTTTATAAATGTTAAATTAAGGCAATTAGCTTGACGATAAAACTAGTTATATAAATCATTCTCGTTAACACACTTGATACAAGTAGCCGAAAAACACTTGTAAGAAGTTCGCCTCTTAGAATACCTGTTACAGGTAACGAACAGATCCTAAAAATGAATGAATATTTAATGACTTATCCAATTAATAACACTCTACATAATTCATAGACTATGACGTTTTGCCAATTTTTGCAGTATTATATTAATATACGGCACAGAATTACGTTGTATACAAACGAGTTTGTATTAAGTTAGCGGACATATTGTCGTCACTTTAGACTGATAATCAACTTTAATAGAAGTCACACAGGTAAGATGCCACTATCATCGAATATGTCTCTATCCTACTCTTTGTAGGTGTCTCTCATAAAATATAACCTAAATTATGTAAAATGTTATAACAATTTACTTACTAACCAAGGTACGTTATGTATTCTTTATGTGTAGCCATTTCTGGTCAGAACAGCCATTTATAAGTATAACAATTATTCTACAATCTGAATGAACCTTTTAATGATTTGATTATTTATTTAGAAATTAGTCCATAGTTGTTCTGATCTACTATTTTTCCGGATATTTCTTTTGTTGTTTTCGATTATTGAAAATATGCATTTTCTTCAAAATAAATTGTGCAGAAGGATGCTTTCCGGATTATCTATCGTTATATCGACGTGTCTTATAATCGTCGAATCAGGCAAGATACCGGATACTCTAAGAGATGAGATACAAGCTCATAAAGGTAACATCTTTATTCTATACTCTAGTGATAGTCTAACTGTCACATTATTTTACGTATTCAAATCCCAGGTCAAAGGTCATGGGATTGCGTCGCATTTGAAACTGGACGAAAAGCGTCATAACCTTTGTAATTACAGACCGCCTCAAAAAGAAGATGTTATGTAGCGACGACTTTTATGGTTTGTTTTAAGGTGAAATGAGTCAAATCATCTCAAATTCTGTGAGGCTTATTGTGAGATGAAACATTCTTCAGATCCGAGACAGCTAGGATTTGACCCAGTTTCTGACCTGAACTAAATCTCGGTAAAACCAGAATCTTGTCGAACGCAGATTTTACGTCCAGTTCTCTTTAATATGCAAGTTAATCATATTTTACTGTTAATTTAGTCGCTTAATTTGCCTAAAAATAATAAACTTATGTTAATCGAAAGGAAGACATAGTTTAAAAAATACTATATTTAACTTTATTTATACTATCGTTACTTTGATCCGTGATGTAGATTTGGTCGGCTATTTCATCGGCTGCCATTATAATGATCGTCAATAGAATATATCAAGTTAAAGATTGGGATTCATTCTTTGAACGCCGCCACCCCCCCCTCCCCCAACAGTTCCGTTTAACTGTCAAAATCACAGAGTCGGATTTAAGGATGTATCACGTGGATTCACGACATCCTGAAATAAAGACACCTCTACAATTTGGGAGATTTTTTATCAAATTACAATTAGGTTATCTTTAATATCTTTCATGACCCATGACCCCTGAGATGACCGTCGGGATAAACACAATTGGTTGTAACGGATCATCGTTATCCTTGTTTGTTAATCCTATGGTTATGATTTTGACGTAATTTTATATTTTAAAAATAACCTAATAGGATATATATATATATATATATATATATATATATATATATATATATATTTAATTCTACACAGGAAGAAAGTTTGTTGTGCGAAATCTAAATATTTACTCTAATAATGCAGTCCCTGCTGTTATATTGTTCAAGATATGTGTTGAAGACATACCCTAATAATGTTTTAACAACAACAACACAACAACAACAACAATTATTACTACTGCTGCCCATTTAGCCAACCATGTACACAAAAGTGGCTTTAAAACATAAAATTATAATTAGCATCATCATCATCATCATCATCATCATCACTACTGCAGTATCCTGGCGTTACTATCGAAGTTTTTCAATCAGTGAGAGAGACAGTTCTCAGTTTAGCTTCGTCCTTTGTCACATCTAAGGTACATAGTCGAGGGGTGACTTCCTAGGTCAACATCCCACAAAATCAAGTTTTAGTGGTATTCGAACTCTGACCCGGATATTTGGAACGGACTATTCCAATCACTCGACTATAAGACCGACCAGAAGTTATAACATAAAATCCCTAATGTTAGACACCTAAAACTGAGCTATGTTAAACGATGAATATTACACTTCGAAAGAAATACTTTCAACACCTGAAGACACATTATCAGATTATTTGCAGATAAAGTCACCTGTGCTCATCCTGTGTTTACATATTATATACTGATGAATAGATAAAATCTTGTCTGAAAGGCGCCAGTAGATATAAATAAACGTTACTTCAAGCAACATCACAGCTCATTCCCAATAGATAACTATGCCGCATACCTGTGTGAACTATTGTCCATTAGAAAGTCATCCCGAAACCTCAGGTCATCCAGTCAGATACTATTGCAGGTGCCAGTGTCTCGGCTCAAGTCATATGGTGATTGTGCATTTAGTGTTGCAGCCTCTACTTTGCGGAATAAGTTGCCCGCAGATATTAGAAATCCGTCGTCTCTTGATTTTTTTTAATCCATTCTAAAAATACACCTGTTCAAGGTCACTTTCACAGATAAATAATTTTTATCTTTTAAATCAGTTACAGGGTTTTTAAAGACATTATTTGGGGTATTATTATATTACATATTATTTGTACAGCGCATTAGAATGGCTCCTGGTAGTAAGGGCGCTTTATTAAATATACATTATTATTATTATTATCATTTGTGGGTTTTAATCTGGCTCATACCTGTGTTTAATGGAATTGTTGTTGAGCAACGCCCCTAGGGCATATATCACAGGTGTGATCATATATCACAGGTGTGACCATATACCACAGGTGTGACCAACGACGAAACTACACAAGTCAACTGAACTAATACAAAAACAAATCATTTAAGACAAATTGTTTTCTTGAATTTGGAATGTTGTTCGTAATCATGATCCTTCAATCGTCTTAATCCACATGATGAGACATTATCTCGGTTGTACATTACTTGCTGGTTAATGGAACGATCCTCCATGTTCGGGAGTGAAATATTCTGTTTTATTTGTTTGCGTAGTACTCAGTCGGAATTTACATTTAACATTTTATAGACATTCAGTTTATTTTACGACTTTATTTTTATTTCATCTCTTAGATGACGTAGATCGCATTATAGATTATGTAATTAAAGGAAAGGGACGACATCAGTTTTATGATAAACTGGCTATTTACTCTGATGATCTTGGTCCGAGATACGCTGGTAGTGCGGCTCTTGAGGAAGCAATAGGTATGTAAACATCATTACATCGTTAACACTCAAACATTATCCATCGTAGAAGTAAACACAATATTAATACAACATCATACATATTATTATTATTATTATTATTATTATTATTATTATTATTATTATTATTATTATTATACCCGATTTCTATATTCGTTACAACTAACCGTTGTAATATTTCTTGCTACTCATTTGCATGGAATTCATATTTCTTTTAGACTCTAATGTTGTTATAATAATAATAATAATAATAATAATAATAATAATAATATCATTTGGTAGTAATGTTATGTTCAATTAATTAATGTTTGTTATTCATTACGCAGACTGGACAAAGGCAGAAATGGAATATCAGGGTTTTGATGCAGTTCAAGTGGAGCCGTTTACGGTAACACAATTTTCTAACACTCTAATATCGGAAAACCAGGAATATGAGTGGGTTATTGAGTGAATGAGTGAGCGAGCGAGCATATGAATATATTTTATGGCCTCGGAATTGGTTACAGCGAGGACATTGGTCTAGGCCACATATAACAGAATAACTACTTCCCAAGATAATAAGTTCAAAGCCTTTTACTAAACTTTGAAGCAACCCATAGGACGTAGTAAAACTAGGATTCGATCTTTAAATCTGAAAAAGTGCAGTGCAGTGCCTCAAAACAACTACAAACTGCCTTATTCGATCACTCCTAAGCCAGAAATTTGGGTTTAAAAATTATTATTAGCATACGTTATATAGTAATTCTTTCCCAATCAGAGTAAGTCAGGTGATGTCTCTTTTGTAAACAACTTGCCGACAAAAGAGGGGGAGAGGTGGGAACAGTCATAGAAAGAGGCGATTGGCTGCTAATTCAGGCTTTACCTATATGTTGAAAAGCTGATGTTTAGATAGAAAATTTAGATAATCAAGATAATCGTCTTTTATTTATTGCAGTGTACACATCATTATTACAATTTGATCTAAATGTAGCATTTATATCTGGAAATATTATCAATAGATTGACAAATGGGTTCGTGGTGAAGCTAGTGCCGCCATCTTGGCACCTAGGCCATTGAGACTTGATATCGCGGCACTGGGAACATCAGTAGGGACGCCATCAGGGGGGATCACAGCTGATGTCATTGTTGTGGCAACCTTCGATGAACTCGAAAATGAAGGACCCAATGTAAGTAAATATTCAAACACACACACACACACACACACACACACACACACACACACACACACACACAGGGATGACATTCATGTGTAACTATACTTATGCATGTATCTATATAGATTACATATACCAACAGTATTATTAATAATTCAGTGATTTCACGTTAGCTGACGTCAAATTAATCCTGACCCTTTATAATTATTACTCTGGATACAGATTCAGGACAAAATCGTTGTCTACAACCAGGAGTGGAAAGGTTATGGTGACACGGTTCCATATCGTACAGAGGGAGCCACTCGTGCTGCAAAATTTGGTGCGAAGGCTGTGTTAGTGGGTAGTGTAACGCCACACTCTATATACAGTATACATACCGGAAACCAGGTACACGCATACAGACTTACTCCTACGAACTCATCAACTCACACGCCTGCATGCACGTACACATACAAACATATATCTACATGCATACACGGACGTCTTCATAAATACACAGATACACATATTTGTTCACGCATATACCTGTCTGCACTACCTCAAACATACGGGCATTCACACGCATAAAAATAATTCACACACATACACGCACTAAGGATAAACACGTATAAATACAAAACACATTACTATGCAGACAGACATGTCTGTAAAGAAACACCTAGTTTATAAATATTTTTGTTTTAATTTTTTCTCAGAATTACGGCCCCAATGTCACCAAAATACCCGCTGCTTGTATCACGAAGGAAGATGCACAGATGCTGCACAGACTTTTTAAAAGAGGTAATAGTTATCGATTTGCGTAAATAATAAGCAACGTACAACGAATAAAGTAACAACAAAAATGTCACACATACAAAAATAAATAAGAAAGGTTGATAAACAAACGTAAATAAGATATTTTAATTTTCGTTTGTAGGAAAGAAGATTCAAATTTCCATGAATATGACTTGCGAACAATGTGGGCCATGCGACAACAAGAAATTTGGTGGGAGATTATACTGGTTTTAAGTATCCCGAAGAGGTAATATAAACACACACACACACACACCGTACGAAAAGCCCAGACACGTATATATGTATCGATATATGGAGGTGTAGAAATTGTATATTTAGATTGATGTATGTCTAGTTTTATTTAAATTTAGATTGATGGAGGTAGATGTATCAAAGGATGTTTAGAGTTGTTGATGTTCTGGGCCAGTGCCTCGCTATATGTATCCTAAACATGCAGAGAGAGAGAGAGAGAGAGAGAGAGAGAGTTTGAGTAGCTATATGGTTATGCAAGCTTCTATCTACATCTAGATGTAACCCATTCAATTTGTATGTGAGTGGATGCGTACAACTGTACCCACGGTTTCTACATTTCCATCGCTGAGTGTTATATATATATATATATATATATATATATATATGTGTGTGTGTGTGTGTGATATTATATGTCAGAAACTGATATATAACACTGACATACGTTTATCATCCGTAACACAGATGGTGATTACAGGAGGACATATTGATACCTGGGATATAGCCTATGGTCCAATGGATGACGGAGGTGGAGTAATTATGTCTTGGCAGGTGAGTTATATCAAAACGAAATAAATTATCATAACTCGTACTGAAACATGCACACACAGACACACGCACCATGGAAACATTATCCTTGTAACACTCAAAGATTGGTGTTGTGGTCATTTGTTTTCGTATTTCGTGAATAAATTGTGATTAAGCGGCACTCACTCACTCACTCACTCACTCTAAACAAAAAAAGGAACCTATGTAGTAGTTGATAATATTCATAGTCCCTGAACCGCAGAATAAATATGATCGTGAACTACTCTGAACACCCGAATCTTTTAGAAATCTTCCATCATATCTAATAAAGGAGAATTAGAACAATATTCTATCCCGTAATGCAATGCACATTTGGTAGCCAATCAGAATACCCACTTTCAGTCAAGGCTTTGACGTCACAACGACAAGTTATAATATCTACGGGGATAGAAAGTCTCCACATACATTTCTGGGACTTCTTATATCATTATCGTAGTCAGCCTTATCTCTAGGAGAGTGTGGAAGCTGTACTGAAGCAGCTAATGCAAGATCTCAGAAATCTATAAGGAATAGATCAACCGAGTGACAGGGTTTGGTACTGGGAATCTGTACCCGCCTCACAAACCCTGGAATTAGCACGATCAACCTTGTTAGCAAAACACAACAGATGGATATGGGTATAGAGCTCGTATTTGGAAAAGTGGCTCATGGGAATTCAAGAAAGAATTATTTCTACACAAAGATAACATATTTAAATCGTTTACTAATATCACTAAAAGCACACTTTAATAAGGAAAAAGGGATTATAAGAATCATCTGATATATCCTGGATTAATTGTTGCAGGTTATCCTGAACCTAATGGCCTTAGATCTTACACCGAAGAGAACAATAAGACTTGTATTATGGTCAGCTGAGGTAAGTGATGACTACAGGTGATGATAAGCCGTGATTGTCTAGACATTGTGCTGTATGTTTGACATTCTAAACTTGTTTTCTAGGAAATTGGCGTCATAGGTGGGAAAGAATATTTTGAACAACATAAGGTAGTAACACCCATTGAGAGAGAGTCAGCGTGTGTGTATGTGGGTGTGTATGTGCTGTTGCAGTTGTTAGTGGCTTAGATAAGCAAAAATTACAATTACAAGATTACCAATTTGCATACGAAGGCATATGATGTTTAATATTCTACCACATGCTAAAGGATAACCATCAGAACATATCACTCGTTATGGAATCAGATGCAGGGACATTCAAACCAAATGGCATTGGATTTACCGGTAAAAATATAATATTATAAAACATAATATAATGCTAGACAAGAATATAAAATATAATATAATATAACACAATAAAATATAATATAATGCTAGACAAGAAGGGGACTTTCTCAGAAAATTACAATTCGGATTCAAATCTCTCAGAAAATTCACCAGGGTTCAGAAAGGAGAATAAAGATATATCATGCTTAGAGGATGATTTACATGATTAATCATAGGAGAAAAATTAATTTGATATATTTTCTTGGGAGATGGAAAATATCCTTAGCAACTGATATAATATTTAATAAAAATGCGTTTAATCAATGTTACGCATATGGGTGTATTTATGTGTGCATATATGCAATTGTTGACGAATGCGCGTGAGTTACGTCTATTCTAAACACTATTTCAACGGTGGACAATACAAACGTAGGATTTAGAATACTAGAACCTTGAAGTAAAGTAAAAGAAAACAATTTACACTCGTGAAAATTCCACCAAAAACTGTTAGCAATATTAATTATATACAGAAAATGATATAATCTTACTGTTATTACATCATAGGTCACGATGCAGCTCGAGCGGTAATGGAGGAGATCTTACTATTATTGTCTCCTATAAACGCCAGTGGTGTGGGTTCTAGCGGCATTCAGGCAGATATAGAAGACTGGATCAATTACGGCGTACCTGGAGCTAATATCTGGAATCAAGAGAACGATTACTTCAGCTTCCACCATTCTTACGGTAAACAATCCCTTTCGCTGTTCTGTACTTATCTGATGTAAAGACTCATCTTGGGGAACTTACTGGGATAACTGTGGGCATGTGCGGGGTGTGTAAATGTAATAGTACTTCTAGGTGATTCAATGACAATGGAGGATCCCGACGTTCTTGACCTCTGCTGCGCAGTGTGGACAGCTGTGACATATGTAGTGGCTAATCTTGAAGATAAACTGCCAAGGACGGATTTTGATGACGTCACAGATTCTGGATCGTGCGCTGTGTATAATATATGTTTACTAGGATCAATGTATTTTCTTAGATACGCTATCTAAGGTGTGTGATGTATAAATGTGATTACATCTGCACTGACTCACTTACTGACTCACACACACACACACACACACACACACACACACACACACACACACACACACACACACACACACACACACACACACACACACACACACACACACACACATGCTATATTATATATATATATATATATATATATATATATATATATATATATATATATATATATATATTAATATATATACTAGTAATATTTAACAAATACAATAAAGTTAGCATTTCTCTTAAACAATGTGAAACACTTTAGAGCTAATGTTATTATTATTATTATTATTATTATTATTATTATTATTACACACACACACGCGTACTTTAAAGACCTACCTATGGATAGGTGATGACATATGTTAATGAACGTTAAATGATACAAAACCTGCGACACATTTACGACATCTATTAACATATGCTAACATGAAGCATGTTAATTAACAAATGAGTAATATGTTTGTTATGTACTACTCATGGACACCAAAACACAGACGATATTTATATTGAACATAATGTAACAATAGACGTAGTGTCTTTGGATAACTCTAAAGGATGATAGCTTAAAGGTTAATTAGATAAAATGTACCCGAGTTCGAGTCCCGCTTTAACAAATAATTTTTTTTTCTTCCAGTCGTTCCTCCTTTTTAAATGACGGAAGTGAATACAAATGATATTAAGAAACCACACTCCTTCCTAGTAAATTAGTATGACGTCCACACCCATACAAATACACACCCACCCACCCACCCAAATATACACAGACCCATACTAATACACCCACCCAAATACACACCCACCCACCCAAATATACACAGACCCACACTAATACACCAACACAAATACATACCCAACCACACAAATATACACAGACCCACACTAATACACACTAATATATATATATATATATATATATATAATGATATAAAAGTTTCACATGTCGTTGCTAGCTAGCGTTATCATTCGTATTTCTCTTTCTATTAACATTTTATATGGAGGCATATAAGTACCATTGAAATACCTTTATCAAGCTGTATGTATATCGATTAATAAGTACGAAAATTGGTAAATGGCTCTGATTAAACTAGTGATAAAAGAAAACTTCTTGAAACTAAAAATATATCCCTGTATTTGTTATTAATGAGCGTAGAACAAAACTTAATGGGTCAATTTAAAAAAAAGTGCGCGCTTTATCATGAAAATAAACGTTATGATGACATTGCTTTTAACGCTTTTCAAGAGACAGCTATGTTAAACCTAGTATCTCACCTGTATAAGGTGCTGTGATTAAAACCGCGATTAAAGCTTCTATCTATCAATATGTATTCGTCAGACGAAGAAAACCATTAATATTATCACCGCTAACAACAAGAGTTGCCAGATCTATAATATTTACAAAGACAACTGACGTACATCAAGTTGATGATGTCACTGATGATAGTGTCATCACCGATATAGGTGCATCTAGTAACGTTAGAACAAATTGTAAACATGACAAATAGATCGAACTATCGGTCTCAGAGGACTAAGTCTGAGATGAGAAGTCTTCATCAACGTAATGATATTGGAACCATTAGTATCTTACGTTTGGAACATCTCACCATCAGAGAAGATAAATCTAGCAGAAATACTTTATACCATTCATAGCCATCGAACACGAGGACTCGCATGACAGAGTTCACTCGTGTACAGAGCGTACAATCGCGAACAGAACTGGATGATGCAACGAACTCTGGACGGAATAAAAAGCGAAAATTGTGATAAACATTGGGACAAGTAACTGGTGTATAAAGACGGAGACGTTTACTGTCTGTCTGACTTCATCGACCTTCTAAATAATACCAACAACGCTTCATCTTCGGTACAGTGACCGAAGAATGAATGATGGCTTTGTTTAACCTCGGCAGTGATCTGAGCTGTCCGAAGCTTCTCATCGAGGGATGAAACATCCCACCAGATATACCGATAGCCCTTGAATTTGACCACACAGACTCGATATCTGCAGCGCTGTATGCCACCAATTGCGCCACAACATCGTCTTGACATATATCCAGCGTTGAAAGAGATGCGTAGAGACAAGGCTATGTTATTTAAACTATTAATGAGACTAAAACCTCCGATGTATTGACACCTGTCCACCAACTGCAACAAGCTGTCCATTACTATTGGCAGTCATTGCTGTTTTAATGCATTTTTCTATTAACGTGAATTGGCTACAATGCGTTTAATGAATTTTTCTTGTAAAACGCAAACATTGACATACCTCTGTTGGCTATTACCCAATTCAATTTCAATAAAACCTACAATAATTATATAATTTATATATTTAATTATATATTACGTTTGGAACCTTTTCCTGCACACATTATTTCGATTAGCTCCAGGTAATCTAATTAATATTCAACCTTGTTAGCAGATTTTTGCAGTGTTTACTCGATTGTGTTTAGAATTGCCGAAATTTGAAAGAATTGGATTGTTTGTGTGTATACAGTTAATCCGAATAATTGGTAAAACAAAATTGGTCAATAATGTCTAGTTTTAATTGAATGTATAGACACAAATTCCTATTTCAGGGATGGATTAATAAAATCTCTTATCTTATTTTACCTTATCCTATATCTAAATCGTAATTAAAATATTTGAATTGAAGCAATTGTTATCTGATAAAGGAACCCGTGAGTCTTAAAAAGAAATAAGAAGTTTTTAATAGATGACATGTTTCTTATCTCCTCTTGTTATCTATTCAACAAAACAAAAAAGGATGCTACACTAAATATACAAACATCGATACATAGATGTAGTAGTTGTAATACAAATTTTAAATGATAAATATGATCTCATCATGGAATTTCCACATGGGAACGGTGATAAGTTTAAGGTACATCCGTATATCTGTGATCGATGGCTGAATTCATCACTATTCGTGGCTGTTATGAAAGCGCTGAGATGTTAGGCCAGGATCTAGTTGCCATGGGAGATGTGGTAAGCGGATAATTTGGTGTTGTTGGTGGTCGAGAGCATGGATGAAAAAGGGTGAAAATTAACATTAGTAAAACAAAGGTGGCGGTTTTAGGGAAGAATTGTGGTGATGCCGAGAGGACGGGGAAGTGACCTTGTGGTGTCTGTGGGAAGGGTGTTAGGGGTAACCCAGTGCAGTGTAAAGTGTGTAGTGGATGGGTCCATAAGTGCTGCTTAGGGGGTTAGATGATGATTGATGTTTAAGGCCACTTTTGTGCACAGGATAGGCTAAATGGGGCGAGCGACCTCTAATGGTAATGAAGCAAAGTCAAAGACGAAACAACCTTCAGATATTCCCACGCCAAGATTTGAACACGGGTTCTAGTGATCTGTAGTCCAACACGCTACTTAGGGGGTTAGAGGTTCACGAAGTATAATTGGGAATGCATTTGTGTGCAAAGAATGTGAGAGCAGGTGATGGAGAGGATATTAATTAACAGGAAAGCATGGATCTGAGAAATGGTGTGTGTCTAGACAGAGTAGGAAAAGTTCTATTATTTGGGGGATATGTTGAGTGGAGGTTGAGGAGGGACTTCAGCGTCAGTGGTGAGAGTGTGGTTTGAAGGTGGTAAATTTACAGAGTGGTAAACATGGAATATTAAGAATGTATATGTTTGCGTTAACATGTTAAAGATAGAGAAATTAGTACTTTCATACAATAAGCGGCATCAAATCTCTTGTGTCGCGGTTCATCTATAGTTACAATCAGTTATTTGTTATCAAATGGACAGAATAACCCAAATTGCTACCAACTCTAAACAACCACTACTACAAAAATATGACATTTAGTCCAGATCAGTGAACTTTTTAAAGTTAGACAGAATATACCCAGAGATGTAATATACACATGCATTGACTACTGTAACAGATAACACCAGTAAATCTGTAACCAAGAGATTGGCCTGTTTACATGGTATCTCATCATCATAGAACTTCAAGGACTGAAACAGAACAATACCTTGTAAAATAATGACTTGAACCATTAAGTGCATACACAATGTGTAAACACATGTTTTCCTTTTTTTCAAGTTGGTTATTTGATTGGATATGCATTTAAGGTATGAAGAGAAGAATACCAAGTAAACCACATGAGCTGAAAATTCAAGTACTAATTCAGGTGCTGGTAATCCTTTTTTTGTATTAATTAATTAAGATATGAAATGAGCTGACAAAATTTCATGGGTTTGATGCCTTGTTTCTTATTTAATTAATTTTATAATACCAATTTTCACCATTAATATTTATAAATATTAATTACCATCACAGCTGGACCTGTCTCCTGTATATGTCTCCTATATGTTAATACCTTCCTCTTTGATTTCAGTGGATGCATGCGGTGGATTTGGTACATCAAAAATTGTTGGAATAGCATTCTAGATTAGATGTCTGGTTCATGAACTCCGTTTCAGTGAAATGCATATCATATATTCTACAATTAGTATTCAAGTAATTTAAATTTTTCCTCATCGTATATCTGAACGACAACAATTAATAACCCATCTTTTACTTCTGTCAATAGAAAAAATATCAAAATGAATGTTTCTACCACTAGCTGAGGTATTTAATAATTAATTTCATGACATTTAAATTATAAATAGAAGTCCATATATATCAATAAGTACCAATTGCTTACGTTTAAAAATAAATATGGATGCAGGTGATCATGTACATACTCAGCTACTTATAATTATTGAATTAGGGAAAATTATCTGATTATAGTAATGTAATTTTAGAAGTCCAATTATATTATTAACAATAACAAAGTAAAATATACATCCCGCCCATAACATCTTCAGTGACTCCGGTACATGTAAATGTAAGCTTATGTATATCTTACATACCCATTTTGTGATTAATAGGGTGATATTGTTCAATAAAATGTAATCAGATTTTGTCTGAAACAAATATAGATCTAGATAGATCCTGCTTGGGCCTATTGCTTGGGTTATGTCAAGTAGGGGCATGTCTACTTCAAATTGTTATGCTTATTTTTTAAATATTCTGTATTTTTAAAAAGCCAGATCATATCAAATTTTTACACTAGCTTTCATTTCCTTTCGGGGATGTCTTTATTTGTGCATACTTTTTCTGTTACTGCAGCCGAAAACGGCACAGAATGAACCATGTTAACCAAGGGAGCTGTCCGTGACAATCTACCTCCGGTCGCTAGGGCCCTGGCGCTCCATGAATTAAAAATGGCGTCCCATGTTAAAACGCGAAGTAACAAGTCTTGTTATATATAGTCTTTGGTAATAGGTTGAGGTGGCTGGGAAATGTGTTATGGAAAGATGATGACTGAGTGAAGCGATGCATGTTGTATGAGGTGGATGGTGTGAGTGGTAGAGGAAGGTTGAGGATCACATGGAATCACGTGGTGGAGAAGGATATGAGAGATAGTGGGCTGAAAAGGGTAGATGTGTAAGATTGGGTAATTTAGAGAAGAATGAACCAACACCTTTGTAAGAGGGGAACCCAGCCGTAAAACCAATAGTTGTTGTTGTTCTTGATAAGTATCACCTCACCATCAGACAATATAGTCTTTGAAGAAATGGAAAAGAACAATTTATTTGTGGACATTTGTCGCTATGAAATTGCATTTTTTAGAATTCACTGAATTCATCTGTCAGATCGCCCCCAAATTCATCCAGTTTACCACATTGAACCAGCATGACTTCACTTGATACCTTCTGTTGCGTTGATCTCCCAAGATCATCTAGACCATAGATTTGGAACTGTCACTGATTAGTATGATATGTTAGACTACACGCTATTGAAATATAATTGCAATTCAATTATAAATATATGTAAAAATATTTAACTAGCATAAGTAACAACTGATTTTAAATAACATTTCTTTTTTTGTAGTGCAAATTAATTGATATGTATGTTTACAAAATAAAAAAATCTAATTATAGGTATTCAAAAAAATAAAAGAAATAATAAATACATAATTTAAAAAAGGTTTTTGCATTGATTTAAATAATGATTTAAACCAAATGATTTAAAGTCAAATGATTTAAATCAAATGATTTAAATCAAACAATTCAACTCAATTCCAATGATATAACTGTACAAGGGTAAAGAACAGAACCCTAAGTAGGCCAAAATAGCACATTATTACTGAAACACCCGAAGTGCTTTACTTGACAAACTAAGATAAGCACATTATGGTCAACTGTATTAAATGCAGGGTATATATTAAAAGGTAATATAAGTATAAGCTGTTTCAGAGCTTTGACCACTTTTATAAAACATTATTAATTTCAGATAAGTCCGTAATTCTTTAGAATATTGAAGTCCAACTTAATGATTTTTAATATTTGGTTTTACAAGAGAATCTTTCATGGATCTTCGGTAAAAAGCACAGTAAGCCATTGAAGACCTATTAGACAACAGTCTGAACTCAGTCACCGTAAGGGAATGAAACATAACAATAATATAAATGTATGAATTTTATGTTTGAATTATATATTCTGACCTTACCCGATGTTTTGGCGGTAAGTATGTCGGGAAGTATGACCGGCTCTCGATGTAATGGCACCTGAATATTTATCGGATAGTTCAGCTATTAGATAAGTTACACAAGTGAAAATGGTGCATTTTGCATATTATGTATTATAGATTTAATTTAGATCTATATTAGTATTAGTTGATTATATTTATTTATTTTGTATTTTCTTTTTAATTTATCATTTGGGTCTTATATTATCGTCCACACCAGTGTTTACCTTAAGAATCCGGTTTTTACTCATGTATGTTTTAATTTTCACTTATTTTCTTTCTATAATGATAATGAATTATACTAGGGATCCGTTGCTTGCCTTACGACTCCATAGTGGTAATACCATTTGTTTAGCGATGTGCCCACGTAGTAGAAATCATCTAAAGCAGATTGGATCTGATGCAAGTAATTTGATCACTGTGCCAATAACACCAAAACAATGGCACAGATGTACAAAATGTTAGTATTGGTCCCATAAATTGTCAGTCAATTTTATGAAATATCTGATGTTGTTAAGGATATTTATCTTGATGCTCTCGTCATTACACAAACTTTCCTGGCTGGTAATGTTTCAGACCAGAAAATGGTTGGTGATGTGACTCCAGCTGGTTATTCATTCCATCATGCAGTTGGGATTCACAAGAAAGTTGGGGGAGTCTGCATTCTTCTCCGCGATTCTTTGAAATGTGAAACCAACTTGCACTTTCAGCCTAAGTCTCTTGAAAACTACCAACTGACATTTGTATCTGGGGGATAAGTGTTCGTCAGGGTTGGCAAGTTTATGACACAATGCCAAAAACCATGGATTAATCCAGAGTTTATGACGTTTCCAAGATACACCTGAAAAGTAGTTTTTAGAATGGCTTAAATTATATTATGTTAATATTGTTATATATTATAAGTAAAATTATTATACAATAAGTTATGGGCTGATTATTAGTCTATGGTAATCATACACTGGCATTGTTTGTAGCCAAAATTAATTGGCTTGATTAGTCTTCCATTTGTTTCTAGAGCTTAGGGGGCAGTATTAATTTAATAGTAATATTCATTAATTGGATAACAAGCAAGACAATGGCCACGTGGGTTAGTGCTGGTGTTTATCTGTGGCTGACCATGCATTGACAGTGACAGTGGGTTCACTTAATGATCCTCCACGTGGCAAGAGCTAAAGATATCTGCTACCAGACATGGGGTCAATTCTATTCCGGAATTGGAATTGCTTTTTCTTAAATGGAATTGATAAATTTGGAATTGGAATTTGAAGTTTTCTACAAACAAAATCCACAAATTAATTTACCATTTAATTTTTTTATTCAGAAATATTCCTTCCATGACACAATCCTACTTGGAATATAAACTACTCTGACTTGGTATTCCAAGTAGACACTTGGAGTACCTACTCATGGTAAAAAGTAGCAAATAAAAAAGAGTAGGTAAAAAATGGAATTGGAATTGATGAATTTGATGTGGAATTGAGTGGAATTGGAATTGACAAAATTTACTTGACCCCATGTCTGTCTGCTGCTCTGATTCCATTAATCCATCTTATAGCTTTGATATTAAACAATAATTACACATGATTATTTTCATGAGAAAACAGCCAAGCTGGTATTTTGTCACAGGATTCTCCAAAGACTTTGTGATTTGGATTATTGATGATTGACATATCAAAAGGACTGATTCAATTGTATATGTGTGAAAGATGAGAGAGTCTGTTATGGTTACTGAATAAAATATACCGGCAAAATATTTTTGTTATTACTGAATTGGAAAAAAATGTAAGAGAGACCAACATAAAATATTATTTTACAGTCATGTTTGTAATATATAAATATACTAATTCTGATATAATGATAATCCACAACTAGTTCTAACCAAATAGATTTTAAAATATAGTGAATAAAAAAGTTTATGACAGTATATGACGTCATAAAGGTATTTTGCACAGGTTTATGACACTGTCATGTCATAAACAGGTTTATGACTGTCATAAACCCAACCTTGATGTTCTTGTAGCTAGTATCTACTGATTACACCCCACTAAGAAAAATTGCCTTAAAGTGGCAGATTTCTTCAAGGAATTTTTTGAGTTTTTGGTGACTCTCTTGCTACCAACAGTGGTCATCTGTTGATCTTAGGTGATTTCAATATATATTGGGATTGCCAGAGGAATGCAGATATCAAACAACTGGTTAACAATTTTAGATCTGTCAATCACAGGCAGCATGTCTACGAAAGAACACACATACATGGTCACATCTTAGATCATGTCATCTCCCACAATGATAACAATTTGATTAAGGTTGTGTCTGATCATTTCCTTATTAAAATTAATGTATTTTTACCAAAACAATCAGTTATTTCATATAGAAAATATAAGTCGATGACAATGAGGCTTTTCTTGCTGATCTGTGAGTCTCTTCTCTGGTATTGGATCCACCGGATGATGTGGATCATCTGGTGGATCTCTGTTATAGTAGATTCAGAGACACTGTAGTTGAACATGCACATTTAAGGACAAAGGAAATGCCAAGCAGACCAATGCTTCCATGGTACAATAATAATAATAATAATAATGTATATTTAATAAAGCGCCCTTACTAGCAGGAGCCATTCAAAGGCTTTGTACAAATAATATGTAATTTAATAATACCCCAAATAATGTCTGTAAAAACCCTGTAATGGTTTAAAAGATAATAATTATTTATCTGTGAAAGCGACCTTAAATAGGTGTGTTTTTAGAAGAGACTTAAAATTTCCAAGAGACGACGAATTTCTAATATTTGCCGGCAACTTATTCCACAAATTGGGGGCTGCAACACTAAACGCACAATCACCATATGACTTGAGCCGAGACACTGGCACCTGCAATAGTATCTGACTGGATGACCTGAGTTTTCGGGATGACTTTCTAATGGAAACCAGTTCACACAGGTATTCTGGCGCCATATCATTAATAGATTTATAAGTTATTAACAGAATCTTAAAATGGATACGCTGTCTAACAGGTAGCCGGATGTAGTTTTTGAAGAATTTGGGTGATGTGATCATATTTTTAAGTATTTGTCATTATGCAAGCTGCACTATTCTGAATTCGCTGAAACCGAATGATGTTATAATCAGATATGCCATATAATAGTGAGTTACAATAGTCTATACAAAATGTAACAAAGGCATGGACTACAGTTACAAGTGATTTTTAGTTCTTGTGTTAAGAATGTTTTTAAACAGTGGATGTTCTTAAGATGGTAGTAGGCAGCTTGGCATACTGATGTGACATGTTCATACATGTTAATACATTGGTCAGAAATAACCCTTATATTTTTTACTGACCCATTAGGGGTAATTGAAGATGCACCCATCTGTTAGGCTGGTGTCTTTAGGGATTTAACAGAATGTGGAAATGCCAAATATATAATATTTGTTTTATTATCATTTAGTCTTAGAAGATTTTGAGTCATCCATAGCAGAATATCAGCAATACAATGTTCTAAATTCTTCAATGAAGAGGATAAATTTAACTCATTGTCAGGATTCAGTGATATATACAGCTGTGTGTCATCAGCATACAAGTGACATTTAACCCCATATCGCTGCGCAATGATCCCAAGAGGACGGGTATACATTGTGAAAACCAGAGGACCAAGAACTGAACCCTGCGGTACACCAGATAACAAAAACTGAATGTCAGATAAAATACCATGAACAGACACTCTCTGGGAGCGTTGTTCCAGATAGGATCTAAACCATTCAAGTACTCTACCTGACAGACCAAACATGTCTTTTAACCTAGAGAAAAGTACATTATGGTCAACTGTATCAAATGCAGCAGACAGGTCCAGAAGAACAAGTATTACTGGCTTACCTTGATCAATTGACATCATAATATCATTTTTCACTCGAACCAAGGCTGTTTCAGTGCTGTGACCACTTTTATAGGCAGACTATAGTCATTCATTAAGGTTATTATTGATTAAATATTTGTTTAGATGGAAAGCAACTGCCTTTTCTATAACTTTAGATAAAAATGTAAGATTTGAAACAGGTCTGTAATTGTTTAGAATATTACAGTCCATAGTGTGGTTTTTTATTAATGGTTTTATAAGGGCAGCTTTCATGGATCTTGGGAAAACACCCAGAGATAATGATTTATTAACTATATTTGTAATTGAGTTTATCAGAACATCCAGACAATCTTTCACAAGCCATGTAGGCATAGGGTCAACTGCACAGAAAGCATTAGTTTTAGCCTTTTCAATAGAAGTCGACATCCGACGCTAGGCGTCTTCTATTTTACAGTCATTCGTCGCCTATTTCATCGGCAGAAAATCGGGCGGGTACTTTGGCTTTGGCAAAAAATGTGGCCTAGAATGCACTGAATACTCCATTTTCCAACTTCTTCAGGGGAGAGTCCCCTAACCACCCCTTCCAATGGAGAAGGGCCACTACTGTGTTAGTGTGACTATCAATACCCGACGGCCAGTCATATATATATATATATATATATTATCATGCTAATTATTGTTTCAATAAATTTGTCGAAATAGAATAAAGATTTGACTATTTTTATTTTCCAGATTGGTTTCTCTTGGACACATCCTTCTCTCTAGCAGGACAGAATGACCGGACAGTATCACCAGCTTCTCATTCTGGTATCATAACGTCAAGGAAGACCTAGGTGATAGCCCTGATATTATCAGAGAAATAGTTGACCATACAATTTTCTAGAGTATCTGGTTGTCCCTATTTGGGGACTGTAACCTCTTCGTTTGTGCGTAACAAGAAATATTGTTTTTCCAAGAACACATCGATGTTCAGTATTTGCTCCTAATTTTAGTTATACTTTGTTTGTGTATACGTTGTGATGGACTTTTTAATCCAGCTATATGATCAACTGTGAAGGTTGCTACCGTCTGATTGGTTGACGACATTCAAGTATAGTAGTTGCCATTGGAGATTTGGTCTGACTGTTATTGCCCTCACTATTAATGTTGCGAGGGTGTACGGTAGTGATCAATGAATCCGTGATCAATGGATTCGTTTGAATGTACCCTTTAATTAATTGATCACATCTACTTCATTTGCTTTTCTGAAGCCGGCCTTCTTACGTTATCCTGGAATGTTATAGGTGAATCATCTGATGAAACAGCCAGACGTATTTGAACCGACATCGGTGATAATACTAACAATAATGATTACATGACTTCTATAGCGCCAACATCATCGAAAAGAATTAAGTTCAGTGGCGCACCTGGTGGGGGGGGGGAACTCATAGTCCGGGTACGATGCAAAGTTCATCAACAATGATCAGAGGGAGTCTGAAATGAACTTGGATGAACCTGTTCCCCTTGTAACGATAAAATTCATCCTGGAAATCAACTATGGGTGTATCACGTTCGCTTAGATTTGGAGATCGGTAGGATGCCGAGAGTCAAATGAAAATAAAATTATTTGTGAGTTTCAGTTCCAGGACTTCAGATGATTGATTGGAAAACAGTTCTGTACATAACCATGAGTAAAATCGGTTCGCCACGATCAACTTAGTATGGGTTCTTAAAGCTGTATTGCAGCTATGCTAGCCACTTTCTTGTCAATCAGAAAACCATCTACTTCAGTGGTGCCATTACAAACGGATTTATCATCGGGACAATCCAGAGTAGGTGTATTTGATGGCATTTACCTCTAACAATCAGTGGTACAGGCACTAAGTATGTCAGATTTCCACAGAAAAACATTAATTCGTCTTCAGTTAGTGTCCAGATAATTTACCAAATTCATATGTGTATCCTCAAATACAAGTATATAAGTAGAACGAACCATACGTGTGGGTCTACCTCAGTCTGTACGTGTAAAGCTATCTGTAGGTGTGAACTTATCTAAAGGTATGGCTCCATCACTTGGTGAGTAATTTAACGTAGGAGTTTAACTGGACGCAGGTTTGTTATTCTGCATATAAGAGTCGCTTTGCAAGAAGGCGTGATTCTATTTGTAGCCTTGAATACACCTGTATGTCTGACCACTGTTATAGGTGAGGTGCTGCTTAAAGGTACGTCCTTTTATGATCATTCCCAACACACCAGTCTGTGATCAAAGGCAATCGTCTATAAATTGAAATGATGTACTCACCATCATCATAGCCATAATGGTTATCAAGAATACTATGATGTTTATTACAACGAATTTGTTTCAATATTGCAATAAATCGGTCAATCAATCAAGATCACGATGATGATGATCATGATCAACATCATAATCATCATCATCAACACCATCTACATGTATGTTAAAAATTATTTCATTATCAGAAGAACATGGTTCCGAAGTGAAATCGAAGTCCTTTCGTGAACACCAGAGCCTACGACCATCAATAGGTCAGTCTACTGACCTCTAACAAGCCTATGTAATAAAATGTTATCAGATTTATTATACTAGATGATTAGACTAGATTAAAAATAGTTTTGTTTGAGATCGGAGGAAGAAGAAAATATCAACACGTTCTATATCCAGAAAATGAAATAAACAATAAACGTCAATGCTAGTTAATACACATATATACAATCGATTATAATAATAATAATTTTACTCTAATGTGTAGCAAGACAACTAAAAAGTAAAACCAGCAACTCCCTTTAAGTTATCCTTATCAGTGCTTGTTACTGTTATAATGTTCTGTTATTAGTCAAGTGAACAAAACCTCAGAATAACAGTTGTAATGCCAAATAAAAATTAACTTAGAGATAAATTATGACATAATACTCGGATAATTAGTTCACATTTATTATACTAATTACACGTATATTAGAATGATCGTTGCTGGTATACGTTAACACTTATGATGCATTGCTATAAAGTCTTAATTCACAAGTAATCTTATTTCAATCCATCTACAAATGCCATTCTCCGAGGATGTTGCAATGCAAACAGATGATTTAACTGTTATGTCCAGTCATAAGAGGAAATATTGCATTTTGCTTCAGCTGATGTTGTAATCTATCGATGGCTTTGACTAATAATGACAACTAGCCTCCAGGTCATAATCTATACAGAGAGGGGGAGGGAAGGAAGAAACAGATAGTGATACAGATAGAGAGAGAGAGATAATTCTCATAAATATCAGCGGAGACTGTTATACTGTCACACCTGAGTCTCACTCAGTCTTCTGGAGACATGCTAATGAATTAGAACAGTATAAACGCTCAACCATCTGAAACGGCCCATTTAGCCTACCATGTGCACAAAATGGCCGTAAAACATCAATCGGCATCATCAATCAATCGACCATCTGAAATGTTGGATAATTGCTATTTATCTTGACGGCAACTCATCTTGTAGTGATTTCATTAAACATTTGCAAAGACCAATGGAAACACTTAAGGTATCATGTCTGGCAACAGACCTGCGGTTCGAAACAACTGCCCCAGTTACTTACACTGTTACTTTCGTTTGCATCATTGTTCCAATTCTCCAGATTCAGGTCTCTTTTCCAGGAATTGTTGTAGAAATTTGTAATTTTGTCATCTGTATACCGTAGGTCCCAGCCATTAAGCATAAACATTAGGGTGCCCCCATACACATATTTTGTATGGGTATATTTATATTAATAACGGGATAATTACTGATTAATTAATTTATTTTCAATAGAGAGTTATAGTTACTAACTGACCTCATATACCGGTAATTTACAATTACATTGTCTTGGTTATTGCCGCGTTAGTGACCAAAACGTACCATCAAAGGCTCAGTCATAATTGACAATATGTTTAATTACTTCTAAGTAATTGACTTCATATACAGTTCATTGAATGCTTAATCACGCCGTTAATTTAAGTTTGAGATCTTACGTATGTGCTAACAGTTTGTGTAAAAGATCCTTATGATTTGCCTTGATCTATTGACAGTATACAAAACACATTGGTATGAATAACGAATTATGAAAACTAAATTATTTTCTCTGTTCAAAATGTCACCTGGGCTGGAAATACTAGAAGGAAAAGTTCAGATTTTTAGGTCGGCTTATTGGACGGTAACATGGTATACGGTATACTGTGTTCCTGACATCGATGTCTCACTGCCTTCATATCCAGAAGGTTGGATTTGTGACTACTGCATCACGTAAACACGGCTTTAGGGTACACTGACGTTGTCAGCTTCATCATATGTTTGACCCGTCAGTTCTAATAGACAGACAATTGCACCACATAATTTCATGATTAATTTATTAGGTCTTAATTAGGTGGAACCAATTCAATTTAAAATTTTTAAATTGATAAAATAAAAATTATACTGGATATACTTATTGGAAAGCAGAACACAATATTAGTTTTTTTTTGGGATTCATAGTCCCCCGTTTGGAACACCGAGGGATCCTTGAACCTTTAGAGTCCTATGGATTCTGCTATGACTGCAGTTTGAGTATTCAACGACCAGCAGCTATAAAATATCGTAAAATTGGCGACAACTTATCATCAATAACATTAAAATCACAAAACATACCAACCCATCATCATCACCATTATGAAGCCCGCAGCAGCAGCAATGCGGTAACTATCGCCAAGATGATTCCCCGTGTTATGATGATCATTAATAAAGACCCATGTAGAGCGATGCCAACAAAGCTAGCCTAGTTTCCATATGATAATGTTGATATCTCAGAGCGTTAGATACCGTTAATGACATGACAGTATCGTGTTACTGTCCTGTCAACTGACTCCAAGTCATTATAGTAGTCAGCCTAAGGCTGCTCTATATAACGTCCAATAACGACTTGTGGACAGCCTTAGGTCGTGGTCAGTCTAGATACAGTGATGTGTGTCGAGTGTCTTCTCACATGTAAAGTTAGCAATACATACCTACATACATACTTAGAGAAGATACACGAACATACCTGCATGCACACATACACGCGAACATACACACAGTCTGACGTATGGACAGAGTGGCGCTTCCATATACATTCATGTATAAACAGGCCCACATGATTTAAAAAATATAATCTCTATGATCATACACATACACACACACACACACACACATACGTACGCACACACACAGCTATGCATTTATGCAAACCGATGCATAAGGATATACACATGCAAAGGAAGGTAAACCGAGTTAGATAATGTAGAGTTATATTTGTGTGGTTTGAAGTTATATTACTTATTGATAAACATTTAATTTTTACTATAATATCAGGTGTATATATTTTTAATTAGTTAGCAGAAGCCAAGTTTATATTTTCTGGTCATAACTTCGCCTCAAGACATTTACATGTCAAGTTCAAATGACGTGACCTCTAATGATGTCACTAGGTTCGTTTATGATGATAGTAATAATCATAGTAGACACTTAGGTATATGTGACGTTTATGAACTTTATATATTATTGGCGGCTATTTGCAACAGCATAAACATGACTGGAATGTTAATATATATATATATATATATATATATATATATAGAGAGAGAGAGAGAGAGAGACAGAGAGAGCATCAAAAGTAAATATTATTAATTTAGTATCCCGAGTAATCAGCAATCACCTAGTAGGGATGTGTTAACTACGATTTGTAATTTATGCATATCACACACACACACACACACACACACACTCACACACGGGTGCGATTTTTAATTTTTATTTTAACTTCCACAGTACAATATATTTCTATATTTTGTCTCCTGTTGTCGGTATTCACATGTTTTTCTACCGCAGTAGTTGACCGGCGAGTGTTCAACAGTTGACCGCATGAGTTGTATGACATCTAGTCAATCAGCGTGTATGTGGATTGCGTACGAATTGGCATGACCTAGCAATAAGTACTTGGCATCGTGTCTCGTTTATGGGAAAAAAGTTACTTCTGGACTTTATACGATTAATTAAAGGTTTCCGACCCCAACCTTAGTACTATGACAGATTGACATGAGACGTTTGGTTGTAGCCTCAAGGCTGTGTTATACGTCAAACAGGGAAACGAAGAAAGATATTATATTTCTAAGGACATATGATATATTTACTTTCGAAGTGATCTGCGTCTCAAAGGAATAAATGTTGATTATTTTTCAAGCTTGAATTCAAAACATTTGAATCGCATATTGGCATAATATAAGACATATATTAGCGCGGTATAGGTATATCATATGTACATTTCGTCTTGAATGAAAGAATATGGTGTATAAATGCGTGTTTGGATAATATAAATTATATACAGCATATACATAAAATCAACTAGGCATTCGCGTATAAATACATACATGTCTAGTGTGTAAATTTACATATATAGATCGCGTAAGGTATACATGACCCCCCCCACACACACACATATATATATATATATATATATATATATATATATATAATATGCGCATATCATATACATGAGAAATAAATATCTTATGGATGTCATTTTATCATTTGAGAGATAGATCATCTGGACCATGGCTTGTGATTTCAGGTTGATTTTGGTTTTTCATTTGCTGTTAATTTAACGTTTCCAGAAACAGGATCAAAATAGACCTTGTATTAAGGTGAACACTTCTGTTTGTATCAGGACACAACTAATTACAGTGTAATCCCGGTAATTTAGACGTTGGTCAGAAATAAATTATTATAAAAATGTGTATTAAAATGCTAAGAATGTTAATGTTTTAAAACTTTTATTTTGCATAGTTACTAGTTATGATTTAAATATTTATTATACGGTATTATAGATCTGTCTTTTATTATTAGATATAACATGGATCCATTTTAAGCCGCGAAATCATTGTCTTTGATTCGATTTGGTATGCCT
The DNA here is from genome assembly GCA_025642065.1 of Paralvinella palmiformis. Lineage (NCBI taxonomy): Eukaryota > Metazoa > Annelida > Polychaeta > Terebellida > Alvinellidae > Paralvinella > Paralvinella palmiformis. Next base: position 47,182 of record JAODUP010000647.1, on the reverse strand, counting down.
AAAATAACTCAGCTGACACAGAAGTATACCCAAAGTAGTTTCTTGATCACGCCACTTCTTCCACTCACGTTATCGCGTACTGCTGTCGGATATACACTCAAAGCTGAGTGTACTGAAGAAAGTTTAGGCTGAGAAGAGTTGGCCAGACTTCTAGTAGTAGTAACAGGACTCGACCTCTTGACCTTTAGTTTAGTGCCAAGTGTTAGGCCTACAGCCACGCTGCCAGCACACAGCTATCTCAGTCGTCACAGAGCAGCACGTTTATAAATCTTTGGTAAGTGGAGCCAGTTAATGTTTGTTTTATTAATGAAATAAAAGGACTTTTAACAGCTGAGCTCGACGTCAATAGTAACACTGACTGACTCATTAACTCACTCACTCATTCAACAACCCACCCATCTGCCCATCAACCCCTTCAACCAACCAACCAACCAACCAACCAACCAACCAACCACTCAACCACCACCATCACTCACTCACTCACTCACTCACTCACTCACTCACTCACTCACTCACTCACTCACTCACTCACTCAATCACTCACTCACTCACTCACTCATACTGCATTTAACGGCTACATGCATTTTGTGTATAAACAAGTCCTGTCTATTCTCTGTAAGGCCACATACCTACTATATATATATATATATATATATATATATGCCTAGGGCCTAGCCTTTAGCTATACTGGACATAAGCCAGGATTTATTAAACGCAGACTACTTACAACATAACGACCATTGACTGGACACAAGCCTTTGACACCATATACAGGCACTACGCTGGCAAAATGCCAGTCATCTATTAATATGCATGTTATGGTCTGTGTGTGTGCGCGCACGCGTGCCCGGACTGCACTGCAGATCTGCTCTAGGTAGTGGGGTCGAATCTCAGTGTGGGCAGTATGTGCAGAGTGTTTCACCCTTTAATAAATAGCTTCGCCTGACCAATTCATTATTATATGGAAGACTTTATCGGGCCACATGCCCAGCATGAAAACTGACTGACTGACTGACTGACTGACTGACTGACTGACTCACTCACTCACTAACTCACTCACTCCAGGACACGCAGAAAACGCCTGGCTCTATGGCCACACCTTCGCCACAAAGTACCAGAAGAAAAATTACTCACCCAGAGCTAGACTTCATACGATGCACACTCACAACGATAAGAGTACGCTAACGATCAGCTGATGAATGGATAGAACTGGTGCTGACTTACACCGGGAGTTAGCCAGGTCAAGTAATACACAACATACACTAGCTGCCTGAGGAACTGGCAGATCTTAACACCATAACCATCATAGCTAACAGCAGGTGATCTCTCTTTCTTTCTCTCTCTTCTATCTGTTACACGGATACGATATCTGTCGAGGATAAATGCCTCTAGAAATATTATAAGAATGCGTTTTAAACACGGCTACTACTGAGAGAAAGGCACATAAATGGTGTCAGAACAATGTTTTAGTGACCATCGCACTTATGGGAAGAATTCGAAGAACGCTAAAAACGTCAGAGATATGCCGACGTTAAGATTATAAAGATGTGTTAGCTTTAGTAAAATAATTAAAGGTGTAATTAATGTTAGAATAATTATTTATCAAATATATGTTATTTGAATAATATTTTTTAAATAGTTGAGTACTAGTGATGCAATTGTGTAATATTGATATTGATATAATTGTTATTTATGTAAATATTTTCACTTTACGAGATTTGAACGTATATTGGTTGATGAGGTTGATGATGATGATGATGATTGATGCTTTACGGCCACTTTTGTGCACTTGGTAGGCTAAATGGACCGTTATTAGTTGATGATATACTAATTTTAAAATTGTATTAGTATATATTTACTATTACGTTAATAATAATTGTAAATATGAATGGTAACGCACACTTTTGATAAATTAAATATATGATTATATATGTGAAATTTCGGTCATCTGGTTCGGACCATTGAGAGAGGTTGCATTGATGTTTTCTGTGCCAGTACCCGATCAAACACTGCTTAACGCCCATATAGACACACTATTTTATCACAGGGCACATTTCCTAGAGGACACCGAATGGCCTAAATTGTGCCGGTGTGCCGTTAAACAACATCCATCCATCATCCTTGACCAAGTACTAATTACTTGAAACTAATACTCCTCTGTAAGCAACTTAACTAAGATTAGTCAGATAACAAACACAGTTCGATGTTAGTCAGATCATTGGTAAATAAATACTTAAATATATTTGATAATCTTTTATTGAATATGTTACACGGTTAAGTAACTCGAAATAATTTACCCTCATCAGTTAGCAGTTAATTATTATTTGTTTAAACGGTTAATTAAATCAGATATGTAATTAAATGGTTAAATGATGCTAAATAACGTAAACATTGGCTTTAGGTAACATATATCGGTGACAGATTATTCTGAACCAGATTTGTGACAGATATATTTCATATATATCAGTAAGACATATCGACGACATACTTCACAAGCAAACTATATATATATATATATATATATATATATATATATATATATTGTGTGTGTGTGTGTTTTTATCTCTCTCTCTCTCTCTCTCTCTCTCTCTGTGTGTGTGTAGGGCTTAGACTTATCGTTATCACAACATGTACCACTTCAAACATTATAAAAACATATTGTCTAGGTACTAAGTCAACACGGTCCACTGAAACTTGACTTTTAATTTGATTAATTTAAACACATTAAAGTGGTATTATCTCACCTTAGAGTTATTCTACAAATAACCGGTAGCACTTTTTAATACATGATATCACTTAGTTTCTACAAGAGGTGTGTCCCAGTAATCCACGACAAGGCATTTTAATTAGACAAATTTCTACTAAAGGTCACGTGCTATATATGTACGCAAACTAGACATTGGTGGATCTCGCTCAGAGATTGTTTTTGCGAGTGTCAGCGTGACGGTTTCGCCCTGGAAATCCATATATCTCACCCAGAAATTGTATTTCTATATGATAGGGTGTCGATGTCAGCCGGTAGCTGATATGACACGTCATAATGCTAATAGCATATCATAATTATGTGATCGTAACACGTATTAGCAGCTGGAGCTTGTACTGTTCATGATCCATGACAACTTTAAGCCGTTCTGGATGACTCCCTCGACTCCCGATGTCACGATTGCGGTGAGCAAGTCACGTGACATTGCCACCGGATTACAATCGGTAGGCCTTTTTTTCTAACGTCGCTGATCCAGAATGTCACGTTCGAGGTCCATAGGTGGCGTACACGTCAGCGCCCTCTCCCATCATACATCGCGCTCGAACCGGATGTACTACTATAGGCCACGTCCTTTTAGATGTTTGTTTAGCGCCTTGTTTTGTCAATGACGTGAAATGAATAGTTGAAGCATTGATTCATGTGAAATAAACGTTAATTATCATAGAAATAAGAAAATGACTCAGAGGATCGCTGCTAAAATGTTAATTCAATATAAGAGTCGGTATCTGGGGTAAGTCTACGAATTCTATGGACCAGTTAGCGCTAAGGACTTCGTTCTTTAATCGGTCGATTAATGGATTCGTACATTTCGGCTCTATCATTATAACTACGACGGGAGCATGTCGGCTTCAGCTGACAATTATAAGCACATTATCAGCCACCAGCGGGTACGTTTCCTTTAACAAAAGCGACCGAAAACAATATTTTTTGTTGGTGTGGCCTTCTTTATCCAGCTAGTAATGTGGAATATAACCCGAGAGTGGGGTCGCTGATCAAGTTCGACATTCGTGAACTGTATCTGACACAGTCTGCCATCTTGCCCAGCCCTTATCAGAACGGCCTTCACCCTGGGGATACCCTCTGACGTCACCTCTGGCCTCCGTCTCTCCTCGCTCTGACCGTAGGTGTCCCGAGATACCATTACGTCACAGAGCTATCAGCCAGCATTGGATATGGGTGGGACAGCGAGGATGTTAAACATCTGTATTAGAACTGGTTTTTAAATTAAAATTCGTAAATTTCGATCGAAAGACCTAACTTATATAAATACACATCGTCCTCAGGAAGACGGCAAAGTCCAAACAATAAGTCATAATTTCAACCTTTGTAAAAGCTGACATGGTTGTAATAATAAACAGCAGTAATTTCCCGAATGTTCTACGTCAAATCTAGGGTAAACCCCGGATGAAACATGACGTCATTGATCACGTTCGCCGGATTACCCTGATCTACTGCAGGCTAGTCGCTTAACGAAAACCATCTGACACAGGACAGAAGTCTGGAATATTGAAATAAAAACTTCTGTAATTACACCCAATGTGATCAGGCTCGGTATAGGTTACATAGAAGCTCCAATATTTAGGAAATATGTCAAGTAAGGTCACATTACTCGGGTGTCACATGACACAGTTAGTTTGATCTGTCGGTCGTTATTTAAAGGGAAAACCTAACGCCGCCTAACGGATGGAATTTTAAACCTCGAAGCTTGAAGTACCTAATCCGGGTGTTATATGGGAGTATGGTAGGTGGGTGGGTGGTTGGTTTATATCAGTATCTGAGGGGGGGGGAGTATCCGGATAGGGTGTGAGGGCGTTTGTCTTGTTATGAGTGATTTGGATTGTGTGTTTGTGTGTGTATGTTTGTGTGTGTTTGTGGATGCGTTTGCAATCTTTTTTTCTGATATACTGGGTGATGTGAGTGAAGGTGTGCGAGTTTTATTTGAGTTGTTGTTAAGAAAATAATCCTTTCCTGTTTGTCAGAGTCAGGATGCACAGCGCTTGTGGGATGTTGTCTATATGTATTGTACAGGAGTTGTTGTATGTGGGATGGTGATTTACGAAGGTGCCGAATGAAGGTGTCGGTTTTCGTGTTATATATTTCGGTATGCAAATTTCGGATAAGAGTTTGGTGGGAGAGGAGATGCAAAGACATTGTAATCTATCCGTAATCTGTTCACCTTACCTTTCCTCATACATAATTATAATGTTTCTAAACATTTCTAAGCTTAGGTACCTCATGTTACTAGCTTACAGTAGAGCGCTTTTTTATAGCTTCTGGTAATCGGGAAAATGTATTATAGCAGCGTTATCATTATTATTAATTATTATTATTATTATTATTATTATTATCATCATCATCATCATCATCATTATTATCAACATTAGGGGCGCCTCCATGGCCTAACTGGTAGCCCGGTTGGCCACATATCTATAGCACCTGGGCTCAATCCCAGGCTGGGCAATGTCAGAAAGGTGTTTTATCTTTCATCGTTGGAGGTCGCTCGGCCCATTTAGCCGACCGTGTGCGCAAAAGTGGCTGTAAAACAGCAACATTTATTTCACATTATCACCATCATCAACATGATGTAATGATGGGTATTTTTCGAGGGAGAATGTTCGGGATGTAGATCTACGTATTAAACTGATGACAAGTAGACATTTGTAATCTGAAACGACTTATGATTGCAGTCTGTGGTTACACATGTTACCCGTGACTGTAGTCTGAAGTTACCCGTGACTGTAGTCTGAGGTTACCCGTGACTGTAGTCTGAGGTTACCCGTGACTGTAGTCTGAGGTTACCCGTGGCTGTAGTCTGAGGTTACCCGTGGCTGTAGTCTGAGGTTACCCGTGACTGTAGTCTGAGGTTACCCGTGACTGTAGTCTGAGGTTACCCGTGACTGTAGTCTGAGGTTACCCGTGACTGTAGTCTGAGGTTACCCGTGACTGTAGTCTGAGGTTACCCGTGCTGTAGTCTGAGGTTACCCGTGACTGTAGTCTGAGGTTACCCGTGACTGTAGTCTGAGGTTACCCGTGACTGTAGTCTGAGGTTACCCGTGCTGTAGTCTGAGGTTACCCGTGACTGTAGTCTGAGGTTACCCGTGACTGTAGTCTGAGGTTACCCGTGACTGTAGTCTGAGGTTACCCGTGACTGTAGTCTGAGGTTACTGTGACTGTAGTCTGAGGTTACCCGTGACTGTAGTCTGAGGTTACCCGTGACTGTAGTCTGAGGTTACCCGTGACTGTAGTCTGAGGTTACCCGTGACTGTAGTCTGAGGTTACCCGTGACTGTAGTCTGAGGTTACCCGTGACTGTAGTCTGAGGTTACCCGTGACTGTAGTCTGAGGTTACCCGTGACTGTAGTCTGAGGTTACCCGTGACTGTAGTCTGAGGTTACCCGTGACTGTAGTCTGAGGTTACCCGTGACTGTAGTCTGAGGTTACCCGTGACTGTAGTCTGAGGTTACCCGTGACTGTAGTCTGAGGTTACCCGTGACTGTAGTCTGAGGTTACCCGTGACTGTAGTCTGAGGTTACCCGTGACTGTAGTCTGAGGTTACCCGTGGCTGTAGTCTGAGGTTACCCGTGGCTGTAGTCTGAGGTTACCCGTGACTGTAGTCTGAGGTTACCCGTGACTGTAGTCTGAGGTTACCCGTGACTGTAGTCTGAGGATACCCGTGACTGTAGTCTGAGGTTACCCGTGACTGTAGTCTGAGGTTACCCGTGACTGTAGTCTGAGGTTACCCGTGACTGTAGTCTGAGGTTACCCGTGACTGTAGTCTGAGGTTACTTGTGACTGTAGTCTGAGGTTACCTGTGACTGTAGGCTGAGGTTATCGGTGACTGTAGTGTGAGGCGACCTATGATTGAAGTGTGAGGCAACATATGACTGTAGTCTGAGGCTACCTATGACTGTAGTCTGGGTTTACTTATGACTGTAGTCTGAGTATACATATGACTGTAGTCTGAATATACCTATGACTGTAGTTTGAGGATACGTATGACTGTAGTTTGAGGATACGTATGACTGTAGTTTGAGTATACATATGACTGTAGTTTGAGGATACGTATGACTGTAGTTTGAGTATACCTATGACTGTAGTTTGAGGATACGTATAACTGTAGTTTGAGTATACCTATGATTGTAGTGTGAGGATACATATGACTAGTTTGGGGTAAGGTATTACTGTTGTTTGAAGATACGTATGACTGTAGTTTGAGTATACCTATGACTGTAGTTTGAGGATACGTATGACTGTAGTTTGAGGATACATATGACTGTAGTTTGAGTATACCTATGATTGTAGTTTGAGGATACGTATGACTGTAGTTTGAGTGTACGTATGATTGTAGTTTGAGGATACATATGACTGTAGTTTGAGGCTAGGTATGACTGTAGTTTGAGGATATGTATGACTGTAGTTTGAGGATACGTATGAAAGTAGTTTGAGGATACGGATGACTGTGGTTTGAGTATACCTATGATTGTAGTTTGAGGATACGTATGACTGTTGTTTGAGTATACCTATGATTGTAGTTTGAGGATACGTATGACTGTAGTTTGAGTATACCTATGACTGTAGTCTGGTGGCGTGTATGACAATAGACTGGCTGAGCTTCACTGCGGTGGCTTTATAAGGATTTGGTAGCGAGTCGAATGTTCTGGAGACGTGAATGCACATACAAGCGGGGTGTTTAGATATCCTATAAGTGTGGGTATAGCGCAATATAGGATCACCGTATCTAGGTATGACTTTATCACAAGATACTCTCGGTGACAGTACTGTACACACCTGAGATAATGTCGGTATCAGTCTATGATGATCATCATCATAATAATCGTATATAAGTAGCGAGGAGAGCCGGGGGGAGGAGACAGAGGCCTGTATGGCCTGCCATCGTGTCACGCATCGCGTTCGTGATAAGACATAAAGCCAAGGGCAGATGATCTTGTATCTCTGGTTATTTGATATTACTAATACGATAATAGCATGGTACTAATATATGGTACTAACTTGATACGAACACGATTCTGGCAGAGTCGCGTTACAACGAGCGCACAAGAATCTATTTCTTCTCGAATTTATTTTGTAAACTTTGAAACTCTAATGTCAAATTAAAATAACATAGATCGGCTTAGCGCCATCAGTACCCAGTCGCATGTATATGCAAGCAAGTGAGGGTGCGCATGCACACACGCACGCACGCACACGCACATATGTAGAACATAATCTTTAATAAGATAACGCCGATGGGACCGTAAAAACATTAAATGATCTTTTTAAGTATTTTTTATATTCAAAGAGAACCAGTAAATTGGAGGATCTAATTAATAAGCTTTAGATAGGTAATTTATAATGATCTCTCTTTTTCTCTTTCTCCCTCTCTCTCTCTAATATATGCATGTATGTATGTATGCATATATGTAGTTATATTAAAACGCCCACCTATCCTTCGAGGCCAAAATAATTTGAGCGTTTTTGCTGAAACCGGTTATATGTAGTAGTAACACACACACACACACACACACACACACATATTAGCACAGCTTCGCTCTCAGCCAATGTGCGTCAAGTTCGAAGACAACTTTTGGACTTGGTCCTCTACATGTGAAGTTTTGTGGCTCTAGTCGTCGTCAGTCGCTAGTCAGAGAGAGTGAGAGAGAGAGAGACTGACAAAAACACTCCTCTTGAGCTGGCCTCGCACTCGTCAGCTGATTGCCAGTTCCGGTTGCCACTCTCCATGTGTATGTACGCGCGTGTGGACGTGTGTATGACTGTACGTGTATGTGTGATATTGGTCGGCGTTCTGTGAAGGTCTCACTCGGTGTCGGGAAGCCATACCGTCAACATCCAGAGAGAGAGAGAGAGAGAGAGCGGTACGAATTGACTGAGTACAACTTTGTACACGCTCTACCGGTGCACCACGCACAAACAGACGCACACAGACTGTATATGCTACACAATCTACCTGTATAGAGTACAATACAGAGTACCAGGGACGCCGGTGTACCAAACATCCTGTACGCGCGTACCTCCTCCATCCGTGTACGATATGTCGTAGATGGTACCAGTGTTTAGTGGACAACGTTAGCGTGTATTCAAATAGGCCACCATCCACCGATCATGGTACTACAGCTGCCGCCGAGTTCGAACAACTCAACCCCCAGTGAGGTATCCCACCTCGGCCAACTGGCTCCCAGCCCGATGGGCTACAAGTGGTTAGAGCGAGGGTGCACGGCCCGCCAGGGACACTATCCAGGAGGTTGTCCGGATGACGGTATAAGGACCAAGCAGAGAGTCGAGACAAGGATACGGAGGCCGATGAATGCCTTCATGGTCTGGGCGAAGACGGAAAGGAAACGTCTAGCTGAAGAGAATCCAGATGTACATAACGCTGATCTGAGTAAAATGTTAGGTAAGAAAGGCCTCTTCTCTGACTTTAGACAATTTATCTCCGTCGTTAGTCTGATAATGGCTATCTTTAGTAAATCGTGAGGGTTCGTCAAATTATAAAAATAGGTAAATAACAAGTTTATCAATAAGCATTGCCCCCATACTATTGATAAGAAATTCAGTGAAGTATGTCAAACGTGCAAAAGTATTTCGTATATATATATATATATATATATATATTTCTGTCTCTTCCTAGACAATCGAACTTCGGGGCAATTAAATATGAACGATAAAGAGGGAAGTTTGACTGTTCTAGTATTATGGAAAATATATCACGTTGATACAGTGTTATATTAACAATCAGTTTGATCATTTGCATATCTTTGTAATAATTGTTTTTAAACTCTGAACGTTGAGATAGCAAGTGATTCCGCAATTAGAAGTATTGCTTTTAAAATAATGTTTTCTTCAACATTGCAAACAAACAAACGAACAGAAAGAAAGACAAACAGATAGAAAAGAGACAAACGTCAAACGTTTCATGAAAGGAGCAGCATCTCAGTTATTTTCTAATGTCTGCTTGATACTAATTCTCCACGCACGGGTTGCGGGTACTTCCGGCGGAAGGTGTCTGCCCCAAGAGATTCTTATCCAGCGATCAGTTCATCTTTTGTTCGGCCAATAATTAATGGTGACTACTGAAAAATACCAGATGTTGGCGTATTCAATACTTAGAGACTTTGTCTACCAATACACGTCGTGTACACTCAGCCATTAGTGGATTGGCGTCAAATAACAAGGTCGCCGAGTCCGACAAGAGATATATCGGATTACCAAACCGTGTCATCTCTACATCATCGGACACGTGTTTATGTAAACAAGGGCGCATCCCTGGCAAAAATGGGTCCGGAATATACGGCGTGTCAGTACACTGGTCCTTCTCGAGGTAAACAGCCGTGGTTCGAACAGCTGCCAACTGCATGTCCGAAACGGTTATTCCAATAGCATAGGCCGCAGTAAGGAACAATATCCTTGCGACAGCGTCTCTTAGATCGTCGTCTATAAAATGAACTATGCAATTTGTACTCAGGTCATGTACTCGTTCACACATTTAGTACTCGATGCTGCATGCCAGATCGTATACGAGTAAGGCGTGCTGATGGCCATGTCATTAAATGACATTCCGCTAACGATGCTCGGCCAATTATCGCCCAGCTTCAGATGAATGTTGATGCGTTGACCTGGCGATGCCTCGCAGCGCCATCTCGCTGTACTTCGCGTACGCTGACTGCCACCGACACGTGACTAGCGCATCCTAGCCTCCGGTACTTAGTTGTTGTACTGACGAAGTACAACGAGGAAGCATTTATCATCGTCGTCGTCATCGCTATCATCATTATTATTATCAACAACATCAGGGCAGCAGCATCAAGGTAATCAGTGTCGGTCTCAGTTTGACAGAAATGAACAAACCCATTCTGAAGTACCCAAAAGAGATAGTCCAAGAGCATCCAAGAAATTGTGTTCAGATAAAACAGTTTCATTGTGCATCCACAACCTATCTCAGATTCAGAAGTGCGGGGAATGATTCTGATGGTTACAGCTGATGGCTGGGCTACTTTTTGTAAGCTCACAGGAGCAGGGCCATGTCAACACGATCAAAACCGAGCTGACTTAAAATCTTGTGGAAAGGGGAGGGTCTCACAATTAGATTGATTAAAGTATTCTTTTTGAATGTCAGTAGATATTGAAATTCGTCCTATCGTCTCGTCTCGTTTGTCAAGATACTGACCCCGCGACTGCCTGTCCTAGGTGGGACCAGCACGGAGGATAAGCGTAGCACTTTCTCACATTTTATTCGATGTACATTTTGTCTTTAATCAGGTAAGAAATGGCGGGCGCTTTCTCTCGACGAGAAGAAGCCTTTCGTGAACGAGGCCGAGAACCTCAGACAGCTTCATATGCAAGAACATCCAGACTACAAATATCGACCTCGCAGGAGGAAGCACCCGAAGAGGGCATGCAAGAGAGCTTCGTCACTGTCCACCGGGCTGTCCACATCCGGGGGGCTGTCTACACCCGCAGGACTGCCCAAATCCACGGGACAGGCGAATCCAGCTCGACCTTTGGCCAGTATATACGCCAGAAATCACCCTTATCCAACGAGCAGTACGTCTTTTAGCGCTGCTCGCAGTAGCTACGGAAAGAGCTCAATCGTTCTGGACACACCTGAGCCGTCTCCGAGAAGCTCGCCTCATCCGGATCCGTCGCAGAAGATGATGACGTCACCTCGTGGGGGCGGCGGTGGAGAACCGTTCCAGGATCAGTGCCACACGTTTGGTGGTCTACTGACGCCGGACATGTCACCCATCAATGCTGGCTCGGAGGTGTTCAAATTCCCACCGGGCAGCCCGATGGAGTCAGGAAGACCATCGATGACGGAGATGTTGAGGAAGTTTAGCGTGGCGAAGAGCAAAATGTGGAACGGCGGATACAATCGGGATCCGCCCGAGATTCGCACCACGACTTCGGAACACCTCATAACGCTACGCGATCTCGTCACCAACCCCCATCCATACCGAGCGTACACCAGCATGGACGGCAGTAACCACGTGACGTCCGGAGCACCTGGTGGTAACACCCAACAACAGCAGCAACAATACAACGCCTACTGTCCTCCAGATGGCAGCATCACTGATTCCCGGAACGATGCCCCGGTGTCAGTTGGAAATGGCGACAATTGTACTGGTTACAAGCCACAATTATCAGTTTACTCGGCATTATCCGGCAATAATCCTAGTGGGCAAGGATTCTACGACGAGAGCCAATCCTATCTGGGGGACTTCACCGCCCCGGTCTACGGCGACTACTTCGATAGAAGCGAATTCGATCGATATCTCCCGGATATCGGTGACACACAGAACTTCTACGAAGATAAACCGGAAGTAGATTTTCCCCTGGATATGACGCAGAACGCCCGTAGTCCGGACCTGCTGTGCATAGGCGGCGAAACTAGGAACACCAGCGCCGGTCAGAGCAACAACTCCGACCGGAACCACCTGGCAACGCATGCGCAGATCGATAGGAAGTGCGACATATTGGACATCGATGCCTTAGCCTCGGCTCTGCTGCCTAGTTCATCATTAGATGGAGTCACTGCCAACAACGCCATCTCCGGCTCGACCGCCGTCACAACCGTTAACGCGTCGAATGTGACGTCATCGCCGCGCGGGGACCTGGCGAGTATGGACAGTTCGAATTTGGCGTTTCAGAATGATAGCTTCGCCTACACGGCGTCCGGCAGAGAAGGCCCTAACACGTTTACCTGCGAGGAAGATCATCTGAAGATGCCATCGAATGGTCATCAACAGTCGCTCATGTCGGTTCTCTGTGACGCTCAAACTGACTTCTTCCCGTAACGTTAGCCGGGTCCTAATATACAGCTGAACTAGAAGCTCAATTGCAAGCACAACTATTATTTATTAGAAATGGTAATTTATTACGTTTCCAATATATCCTGTAGATCGGTAATCGATGACGACGTGTAATAGTCTTTATTGTGGTAATTGGCTGCGAGGTTTTACACATTACGATATTGGTTCGGTCACGTGAGGTCATTGCTCGGTAAGCCGACCAATGGCATGATTGGCTGAATTCGTAGACCGCAGATGCAAATTCAGATCGGTACGTAGATCACCAGTTTAATGGACTATTATGCATTTTCATTTGTTGTCAGTGTATCATTAGGTTACCTGTGTGTGTGTGTGTGTGTGGATGGCAGGTGGGGGCCAGTGATGGCCATTTTATTTGTTTTGAACAACAATGAATATCTTATCGGAACCAACAATGCTCAGTAAGACCTTTATGATAGCTGTAGGTGGCAGGTAGTAGCTTATATATATATATATATATATATATATATTGATATGATGCGTAATCAGCTGAAGTTGCTGAGGGCTCTAGGTATTTATTTATTTGTCTTCACTCTGTGCCTAGCAGAGCAGATCTCTTCCCAGAAGCTTTGTATTTATTTTCTGTCAGACTTTTGTCCTGTACAGGGAAAGTATTTCCTCAATCTAACTAACAGTCTTGACACGCTTGGTATACCTGGATAAGTGTCACTGTCAGTGGGAAAGGCAACTTCCTGCATTACACGGTGTATGCAAAACACACAAACAAATAAATAAACACAAACAAACAAATCAGCACAAGCTAGATTCACACAACGCCGACCAATCCCAACGTGAACATAAATTGTACAGAAAGCTGCACAAAAATGACCTGTAAATATTAATAATCATATGTTAAATATTATTGATATATTTACGAAGTACAATTAGCTACTACAGTTCCTCCCCATTATCAATTGTTATTATTGTATCATATCCATGCTCAAACCACCAGAATTAATATGCATGCACAACTGTACTTATTAAGCTCATTTTTGTACATTTAAGGGTAAAAAGGCCGAAACTGCGTCGTAAAATGTTCCTTATGTACGCCTGCATGTCATTAAGACATCAATATGTGTATTGAGAGAACACCTTTTCAGTTTGTCTAATGTGTAATCTCTAGATTAAAGATGTTACTCGCGTAATCCTCTCTGTATCTCAGATAATCGGTATTATACCCAGTAAGTAACTCGTAGTCCACAGTTAGACGATGGATGTTATATTAAACTATTATAGGGCACATTTATAAATGGCCACGTACGTTATGGGAATGGCCTTATATGACCTAGACACTGATGCAGATGTTATAAGTAAGAAACGAGATGCCAACGGAAACTGATCCACGAAATGGGTAACATTTGCCTCCGCGTCATGTGATTGTGACATGGTTTATAAATTGGTCTAATGTAATGTGTGAAGAAGACACTACGGCTTTGTCATTCTAATTTATGATAGTATTCCATTTCTTGTTTAGCAATTGGTATTCTGACGCAGCTGATTGCAATGCCTGTGCAGCTGAATGCTATCCTGGTGCAGCTGGTTGCTATGACGATGTAGTTCGCTATAAAGCTTGTTCTGTATTTGTTCCCGACCGCTCCCCCTTCCACCTAGTACTTCCATCATTGTATATAAGCGTAATTGTTAAGTTATGAGGCGAAATTGAGATCTTCGTTGTTCATGTCCGACCTCCACTGACAGATAAACAACGAGAATGTTTGTTGATGAAATGAAACAGAGCGCCAATCACAATTATGTGTCTTAAAATGTTAGTATAAATAAAAGCCACGTACCGTATGCGATAGAGGCAAATCTTGTAGTTTGATAATCCGGAATCAATTCCTGAGAGGAGTAACGTTTATCGGATAAATAACAATTGGCACAGAATCGGGAATAAACTATGAATAATACTCTACTTGTTAGTTTTCTACAAATACCTGAGTATGTACATCTGAAGTAAAATTGGTTATAGCGAGGGTAGGTTTACACTAATGCCAGACATTGAGAATGGTAAATATCCCGTGTATTAGGTAAACAATTGATACTATAGAGAAACGTTTTAACACGAAGAACATAAATAAAAGAAATAAGTTTTCATATTTGTTAAAATATACCTGTCTTTTTATGGTCATATTTGATTGTCAAAAATCCTTTGATCTCTTATACCAGCTTCATGTAATGAGACAATGGTAGATGTATAAAATACCGATGTTTACGATGCGACTGATCTGTTAGTGATTGCGATCAGCTCGTCACTGTTATCACTTCGTGATTATCGATCAGCACTAATCATTAAATACGTTTTGTTTTTCTGTTTAGCATCTTACCTTCAACACCTTTCAACCTGAAATAAATCAGTGAACACCGACCGATCAATAGTTATATAAGCACAGCAGTGTGGTTGATGCGTTTGGTTTGAGGCTGCTCTTACTTTAAAAAACAAAACAACAAACAAACACCATAACACAAACAAACAAAACATAAACATAATGTTTAATTATTGTCAGCCTTAAAACACATACATATGACGCCTCACTAGCTACAGGTGTTTCCTATTTGTCGGTTAACTACGGATTATATATATATATATATATATATATATATATATATATATAGCAATTTCGGACAATTGGGCGTCGTAATGTTAAGTACGATGTATTTGGTGCTGTAATCCGATCCGGGTGTCATGCTTAATGTGTCGTTCGCAAATAGGAGACGATTTGTTTGTAGGCCGTCGGCAATCTCTGCCTCTCATTTTCATTGTTGGCATTCTGTGCATTGTGTCTTGCCTAATGGTACTTCAGAGGAGCATTTATTCGAGCGTCTGTCACGTAAGGTATACAATAAAAAGTCTGAAATCGAAGCTTTCTCGTTGTCTCGTGTCTTCATGTCCTTTGTTGAGCGCAGATTACTTGACGAGGATGTTTAAATATTTAGACAGATTGGAGATTCGCTTTCTGGAGTTGTGGACACTCGTTACGGTACATTGCGTAATAAGGCCAATTATTGTTTGCGCCTATTTTTTAGGTTGTTTCTTGGGTAAATATCACAACAACAACAACAACAACAACAACATCGAAACGAGCGACAACGACAGCAAGGAAAACAATAACAACCACACTGTCAGCAATAACGATGTAGCAACCTTTACAATAACATCTGTATAATAAGACCAATAACCAATCGACGAAACTATCAACTATTACAATTAATATGAACACTAACTAGGATTGCTATAGATTTTGTTTAATTTGAAAAAGGAAGAAAAATAGGAGAGAAAAAACTCCAAGCGAGACCACTAACATTTAATAAACAAAAAATGTTAATCTCTCGACAAAGTTATGTCTTGTTTACACAATAAAATCAATGCTCAATACAATACAACCATCTAGTCTACAGACAGCTGAACTACTGAACAAACTGTGTCCTTAAATATAGATTTTACGGCAACTGATTACACATGAGCAGTGTTCATTGTGATCACAGCTGGCATTGAAATAAGCCTTAAAACGTTAGGACTAAGCCACCAATGACACAACTACCTCCACGAAAGAGGTCATCGAAATAGCAGCTGTTACTATATTAGACGAATGAAAACAGTTATCGTTAAAACGGAACGCTTAGATACAACATATTAAAGAAGATCGATTAAATAACGCTCCCTGTTAAGACGAATCAGAAACAACTTTAAAAACCGCTGTTAAGACAGTTCAATGAATTAACAACAACTTTTAAGACAGTTCAATTGATTAACAACTGCTATTAACACATTATTTAGCTACCGTTGTGAAATATCAAAAACCCCAACTGCTATCAGTAGTCGTCATCACTAAAATATAAACTGCTAGTGAAACATTTATAAGATATGATACTAAATGCCAGGACATATCATTAACAGCAGAGTATGTTTCAAACATACTCTTTATCACTGAATCCAACAGCTGTTTCAACAGTTGGAAGATATCAGGGTTGGCAATATCATGTAGTTAATTTCTTCATATCTGGCAGTTGTACTTCGTTTTTATCAAAGCAAGCACGTCAATGGAATCAATTTAAATAATATATATATATATATATATATATATATATATATATATATATATATATATATATATAAGTATGCATATCGTAAGCTACACAGAGGCAAGCGGAGTTTTTTTCTAACGGAAAACGTTAAGTGTTTCCCGCTTCAGCTCAAGTGCCTAATATCAGAACTTTGCTAATTATGTTTGTGTATCGATGTCCCCATGCCGAGTTCTGGTAAGGGATTGGCCGAAGGTACATGGCACACAGGATGTCAACAAACTTAACATGGAACACTTGGTACTTAGTTAGTGATTAGAAACACTTAGACGAGGACACTTCAGCGTTGATAGAACAAGCGAAAAGGAACTAAATGAATTTCGCTAGAAAAAATAAAGGAACAAACGTGTTTATAAAAGAGGACTTTTATGGGCAATGCTTCGTGTTTGGCCAGAATGAAACACCAGAGGGCGGAACCTTTTTCTCACCGTGTTAATATTTAGTAAATAGCTCTGATTATTTATTTATTATTTAGAAATTTATTTTTATTCCATCATCAAATTCTATTAACATTGTTGATGAACTTCGCGTCGGCTAAAGCTTACGGCTATAATCTGTTATCAACATTTCGCCATTTAGTTGGTCTATGTTAAATTGTCGACGTTTCAGAAGGCGATTCACCAAGTGCTGGGAAATGTAAGGAGGCAAAATTGGGAACGGAAGTAATTTTTTTTAGATATGCCTCGAATATTAACTAAATTAATTAACTAGTTCGGCGTGAATTCTTAATTATCAGGTTATAGCTTTCTGACTGCTCGTCGATCTGAAAACGACGAAGCGATAAATAAAATTGATGGCTGCAGTCATTAAAATCAGCGGACACACTTTGCTTACTGCCGGAGGGCTTCCACTGACTGTAACGATGTCAGCCAGTCATCAAAACGGCGCGTAATCAATCAACTTTTAGGCGCTAATTGTAAGCACATTAAACAGCGGCACGAGACAGCGCCCGTTAACGACAGTCAGGGAGCAGCGAACATGTTCACAGTCAGTTACTGTCCCGAGATTCACCGTCGGCGGCACACCTCAAAGACACACGACGATAATTAATCAAGCTACGATAGGCTCAGGTAGGCTGAGTGGACTTCATTGGTGAACTACATCACGTAACAGCTACCACCGCGGCCACTCTATCGTCGTTGTTATCGTAGTCGTTGTCATCATCACCAGCATCATCTGTCCTCGCCATCATCATCATCATCATCATCATCATCATCATCGTCGTCATCATTCATCATCATCATCACTTCTATAATGACATCATCGGGTGGAGACGGTGTCATCACCCCCGTAGTGTAAGCGAGTACGCTATCCCGGAGCACTATCCACGAGGACATGGCCACCTCTACAACCTTCAAATGACCTTCAGTGGACTTCAAATAGTAATCAGGTAGCGGGGACGTCGTTTAATTGTCGCTTGTCCATTTCTTGCTCCGTTCAGGATGTTCTCTCTCTCTCTCTCTCTCTCTCATTCTTATGTGTATGTGTTTGTGTGTGTATGTGTGTCTATTTGTATGTGTATGTGTTTATATATATATATATATATATATATATATGTGTGTGTGTGTGTGTGTGTGTGTGTCTGTGTATGTGACGACCGCGGTCACGGCACAATTGTATGTTCCAGGCGGCCATTACCTATCGGAACCACGCGCATTTCGTATAAAAATGCCATCACTGTAGTTGACTCGTATAGCTCCAAGCACCAATACGTTAATGTTGTAGGCGGCCTGCCAAAAATAACGCCACTACACCTCACCTGGATGACATGGATCGTAAAAGGTTGTAACATCGCCCGCGTGTCCGCGTGCCCCCACCGCGCCCCTATTTGCCAGGTACTGATAGTGAAGAGAAAGTTAGAGAGAGAGAGAGAGAGAGATAGAGAAAGAGAGACGCATGCACGCACACACACATGTACGTATATATGCATGTATGCACAAAAGTATGCGTTTAGAGATAGATAGATAGATAGATAGAGAGAGAGAGAGGAGAGAGAGATGCACACACGCATGCACATACGTTCGTATGTATGTATGCACACAGGTGAAACCCTCCCCCAAGAGAGAGAGAGAGATTCACTCATTCACATACATAGAAACGCACACACACACGGTTGCACTTATTCATAATTAATACATATATACATACAGATGCCTAGCCTCGCAACATTTGTTCGCCAAAAAAAAAACAGCGACCTGGCGAATGAGTAAATGAATGAGTAAGTAGATGGATGAGTGAGTGAGTAATCGGTGTATATGTGCACATTTATGTTTATTTTGCATCTCTGCCGTCTATGAAGTAAGATGCCTTTAGCGATACTTCTAACGTTTGATCAATTTTTATCAGACGCTACATCTTTTGTTAGATAACACAGGCGTGGCCAGTTCCTGTTATGACGTCATTAATTCATCGCTGTTTTACGTACAAAGCGTTCCTTTATTTTGGGCAGGGTGGGGGGGGGAGGGGGGGGGGGTAATTTAGGATCCTTCAGTCAGAGGCACCATCCATTTGTAGATGGCAATGGGATTATAGCCGTTTATGGGAGGTGATAAAAGTTTATTCCGATATTTCAATCATGTAGGGGACTTCCAATTCAGCCACAGCGATGCTTCATTCTTAATAAATAAATAAATAAATAAATCTAATAATTAATTAATATAATTTCTATTAGAAATTGGTGAGACATTTAGCAGGAAAAGTCGCCAATCTTGATTCAGTTCCGTGAAGAATCGTCCAGAGTTTGAATCCACACTTCGAGATCCTCTGTGCCTGTGCCTTATTAGACTCACACACAGATAAAACATACACACACACACACACACACACATATATATATATATATATACATATATATATATATGCGGAATCCTGGATTCGTAGGTAATTTCCGAGCAGGTCGTAATATCCGATAATTCACGAAGTGTTGCCTTTCTACGGCACAAACCTAAAACGACTAAGTGCCACCGGAGCTTGGACTAGTGTTGTGTCGAGCAAGACTTGTATCTAGCTAACCCTGTCAAGAGCATACTTTAGAGTGAATGACACCAGGGAACAAGTACCCTCTTAAAACACCAACCTCTCTCTACATATCTCGCTCTTTCTAGTCGATATCCGAGCGGTATAAAATAATATGCAAATTATATGCAAATATCTACCAGCATTATGTTAACACGTAATCCTGTTTCATGGCCGTGTGGTTAAGTTGTCCGATTATTCCGGTTATTACCGGATTATTGCCCGGTTATCTACTGCCACACGATATAAGGGAGGTTCTTTTAGGGGCCTCCAACATTGTTAGGTTTTCTGGAAAAAAGAGATTGATATATTAAAGAGATCTCTGGTGAGAGTCTGACAATTTCTCAGTAACACCGCTTATGAGTATAATATTTACCGAAAAATATATATATTTGTACCTCGCCAAATCGAACTGGTCACATTAGTCGATTTGTGTTGAAATTCCAATTACAATTTGACCGGCAACGAAATGAATTGTAAAACTGTCAATATCGTTCTTACCAAAGAAATGTACTCATTCTGTATAATTAAATAATGACCGGTTGGTTATTGTTAAAACGACTCGGGATTCTTTCCGAAATGGGCACTTGATGGCAATCAATGGAATATTTAGATAATTGTAACAACAAGGCGCTGTAGATTTCGATGCGGCTTTAAGTTTAGATCTACTTTATCTACGATTATTTCACTGACTTCTTCAACTATTAATTAACCATTGATAACTATTTTGAGACACTTCGTGTAACTCATGATCTGCCGGTGTCACAATACGTCACTGAAGTGAAACGTTTTACAACTTATTACAGGATTTCAGAATCTTTCATTACATCCTTTCGCTAATGTATGAACAATCGTTAGAGAGGTAACAGAAATAGCATTAAAACTGTGTTACATGATCTGGATAGAAATATATAATTATGTTACAGAAGACAGGTCGCTACCACGAAGGGGTAAAATATAAGTGTTGCTATTTCATGGCTACATTTGTGCCCGTGGTAGATTAAATGGTCGAATAATCTCGAAAAGTTAATAAGGCCCAGTGAAGAATGAAACATCAATCAGATATAGTTAGCTCGCGATTTGAAGCCAATTTTGAAAGCTTTAAATGTTTATCTTCTGAAGATGGAATTGTATTCGTTAGGAAACGCAACATTCAATTTGGTTATCATCGTTCTTGCCAATAGTAATCATGACGAATCATCATGAATCATCACGATTCATCATCATCATCATCATCGTAGTGATTATGAAGACGAAAAATCGTCAGAATAGATCGGCTACGTGTAGCACGAATACTTAAGGTGATAATTATGATTGTTAATTAGGTGATATCACCTCAAAGTGACCACCTTCACCAGCTTCTGATGTCATCACAACTCTTATAGACATGATTATCAAAACTAGGACAGAAAAAAGTACTAAAACCACGATCTGATCAGCTGATGGATAGATATTGAGTATCAGCCTCTGTGTGTGTGTGTGTGTTGGTTGGTTGGTTGGTTGGGGGGGTTATGTATGTATGTATGTAGGTGTATGTGTGTGTGTATGGGTGTGTGTTACATGTTAATTGTTACCGTGGATTAATGGAACGATGGATTATATTATATACCAGGTATTGTACACCCCATTCACATTAATTTTAGTACAAAAAGACAATCTGACCCGATATTATATCAACATTTATACCACCGACTCCAAGCACTAAACTCTCAATAGATTGGCTGACGTAAAGTGTATAATAACTCTCTTCTCACTCGGGTTATTGTCGTCAGTCAACATCTAACACTTCATTACACACAATAAACACGAACTGTTTTAAAGATGATTACCGTCAACAGTTTAAAACAAAAACTCAAATTAATAATAACAAAATAGTATACTTAGTCTAAAATTGTTATTCTATGATGATGATGATGATGATGCATGTTTAAAGGGTGTTAATATCGTCTAAAGTTATTGTTTACAAAGATAATAAGACACGTAACAGAACTATTAACTTAAACATAATAATGTACCTTTATTGTTTAGTTAAATATAGCTTGATACAGATCAGTTTTAGGGGTACCATCTAGATAATTATATAATATAATACTCATTATATTGTAGTAATACAATCCGGTAATTATGTCTGGGAAAGTAAAATGTAAGCGAAAATTGTCCGATTTCATAAGATGTACGATCAATCGCCGGCGGGGGGGAGGGGGCAGGCAGGGGGGGGTTGATGAGGCGGGAGTTGTGGTGGTTGGAGCGAAATATAGTGACATAGAATGACTGTTCAGCAATGAGCGATAATAGATCGTAATAGTAGTCTTGTGTTTAATTGTTTAGAACACTGCATTCATTGACGGTTCTAGAATTATCCCAATATATAATAGTAAACAAGTAGTGATTTTCATGTTCTCTCTCTCTCTCTCTCTCTCTCTATATATATGTATATATATATATATATATATAAAATGCAATATGTACAATGCATTTTAGA
>JAODUP010000647.1:2500-20000 GCA_025642065.1 Paralvinella palmiformis | reverse complement strand
TGGTTCAGATACTATGGTCCGAGTATGGTTTGAAACTAGGCTTGGACCATAGTATTTTAACTAGTTCGGATGTGATATATATATATATATATATATATATATATATATATACAAACATCTATATATATATATATATATATATATATATATATTGTGTGTATATGTATATCTTTTGGTGAGACATTACACATGTCTCAGGATGAAAAGACGCCACTCGGGATTCAGTCCCTGAAGAATCGTCCAGAGTTTGAAATCACGTTTCGAGATTCTCTGTGCTAGTGCCTTATTATATACGCACGCACGCACATTTACTGTTACGCTAAATAGTTATTCTTATTAGCTGAAGGAGTGATTCGTTTTCCTATTAATTAGTTTTGATCTATTGACAACAACAAAATTACTTTTGGAGGAAATTTGATAAATTTGATACTAAATATGTAATATTCTGATAAAATATTTGCATAAAGTATCTACATGTAATAAGTATTCTATCCATATGTTATATGTAATTTACCTCAGTATCTAGTCGACTTGCTGCCTCCATGTAATTAGCTCTAAAGAAAATTGAGAATTAAAACGAAGCATAATATTTCATTAAACTTCTAATTAAAAGTTCTTTTTATATTACAGATATGATTCTTAGCGCAGAT
The DNA here is from genome assembly GCA_025642065.1 of Paralvinella palmiformis. Classification (NCBI taxonomy): domain Eukaryota; kingdom Metazoa; phylum Annelida; class Polychaeta; order Terebellida; family Alvinellidae; genus Paralvinella; species Paralvinella palmiformis. Next base: position 19,350 of record JAODUP010000647.1, on the reverse strand, counting down.
GAATTTATTTCTTTAACAATTAAATTATAACATTACATCAGCATATGTTAAGAGAGTCTATAAATGTGTAACGATTGATCGATTTTGGGTCTAATGATGAGCTACATCAAACAATGAGGTAATATATACACTCTTTAAGATAGTAAAGGGACCAAGGTGGCTGATAATAATTATTTTCTAATACCATATACAATGACAGAAGGTTTAATTCTGGATCCAGTTCTTATAATCTTCAGTAGTAAAAAACGAGGATATGTCTACGCTTGTTATTCGTTGTGTGTATTGTTTTTGTGCTGGTGAATGCTGCTCGATGCTGATTGAATCTAGGGGAAGCTGCCAGAACGGTCGAAATGTTGAAAACTGACTACACCCGGAGACTGATCGTCCAGAGATTCGGTGTGTCCGGAAGTGTGGTTGGATGATTATAGACAAGATATCTGGATCTGAATCCTGTTCACGTTTGACGGTGCAAAAAGCCATACAGAAATATACGGAGAGAAATCTTTCCGAGTATCAGCTCCCTGGCTTTGGAATAAGTTGCCAAACCACATTAAACTTGCGGCAAGTAAAGAAATATTTTGTAAGGTTTCTAAAAACCACTTAAAAAGTTATTCTATTTATAATATCTACAAACCGGTGTTTTATGTATAAAATTTGTTTGTGGTATGTGAGCTTAGAATATGGTTTTATTATGTTTTAAACGTGACCTTAAAATAATCCAAGTCCAATAAGGTACTATATAAAATACTATTAGTATTAGTACTATTATAGTAGACCCCTGGGTATGCTAGAATACCAGGTCAAGACCATAAAAAGTGTACTACGGCCAGCGAGTACCGTTACGTAGTAAGCTACGCCAACCGGAACTGGTTAGTTACAACAGACGGAGAGCTCCAATATGACATCTGACATACCACTAACACCTATGTTAGTAGGTGGTGACCAGACAGTAAGAACCAACCTTCGGGATAAATGTATGAGAGCCAGAAGATCAGCCAGAGGCGCGATCCTGACAGTATTGGAGCTATGAGTCTAGAAACAAATTGAAAAATTAAAAAATAAAACTACAATCAGTTAACTTATTAGCTAAAATTAGATTAGTGTATCTTCACAATACATGTCATATTTGATCCAAGAGGCGTGCTACTCCACAGCGCAGATATATATATATATATATATATATATATATCTGAACTATTATTAACTGTTAGTCTTATCTGTTTACCTGTATAATAAGATTACATCTGTAGAGTGTGTTGGAAGCGTCCAGCCGATGTCTTATCAAGATTGACGATATGATATATAAAAAAGACATAGAAACAGCTGAGAACGAAAACGGACATGGGATTGACAAGATTCACCTTTCACTATTTCCATCAAGGTGCAGCTTTAACATACTGCTGAACGTATAACGTGTGTGATGGCCGTACCGATGCTGGAATTGTAGTTGATTTTGAGGTTTACTTATATATATATATATATATATATATATACGCATTATCGCCCAGTCACTTCATATATCTAAAATAGTACTATTATTATTATTATTATTATTATTATTGAGTAGAGTTGACATGTTTACCTCAATACTTGTCATATCTGGGATATACGGTTGTAGGGCGTATTTTAGAGATGCACTGTGATAGGCACGAGTGCTTAAACCGTTGCACCATATTATTATTATTATTGTTACTGTTATTAATATTACTACTACTACTACTACTGGCAACAACAACAACAACAATAACAACTATAACAACATCAATAAAAAATACGTTTTTATTATGTTGTCTAGGCCTGGACGAGCCTATATCAGTATATCCATGAACATGTGTGTGTGTTGTGTGTGTGTGTGTGTGTGTGTTGTGTGTGTGTTGTGTGTGTGTGTGTGTAGATGCCTATTATCTACTTCAATGATGTCAGAGGAAGATTAAAACATTATTTTAGCGTGATGACCCAGTAACTAGTTAATAAGCCTATCTGTGGGTCAGAACATCTCCTATATGGTAAGTGACCTTACTAATCGAGTTACCTATCAATGATAGGGCTGAAGTGAGGTACCTGGAGACCATGGTACACTTAATCGGCACACGTTGATAAAAACAGTCTGGCACCTGGATCATACGGTACTTAATACACTATGGTGCTGAAGTATGGTATGTGGCTATTACAGTACTATATGCACCGTGGTGCTGCTAGTATGGCACCTAAAACTTGTCCTAAGTATGGTGGTGGTGTACGACGTCTGGATACGCTGTACTTAATGTACAGTGATTTTTTAGTGATGTAGCTCGAAACCTGTTATTTAGTACACCATAGTACATCCCGGTACATCATAGTACTGACGTGCTGCATATGAACACCACGGTACTTAGTACTATTTGAAGGACTCAGTATCCAGTACTATTGGTGCGTTATTAAGATATATCAATGGTTAAAAGAACTTGATACAAAACTTGATACTATCTTTGGCGTTCTACGATACACAATAAACCAAAGTTTGGATATGATACATCTAGATGCCATCACGACGGATTTAGTTTATGCAACTTCGTATCATTACCAAGATACCCTGAATATGTGAGTATTTCGTACACGACCGAGCTGAAACGAAGGATGTGAATAGTACATATAGTATCAATATTCAATAACTGCTCTAAACTATCTTCTTATCATGATTCAATTAGTCGGTATATCTTGGCATTAATTAAAGTGCAATCCAGATACGACAACGGAAAGGTTCATTACTCGCTTCGTACTACGTTTTCGATGTACCTGGATGGGGAGGAGACAATTACGCTGGTGCTGTGACAGGGCGCTAGGAGATCGTGAATGGTGTACACTCATTGCACCAGAATGTATCATGCAGGCTTTGGTACAATTAATCGGGACACCTTTACGGTGTGATCCTGTGTGGTATTTCGCGGTTAGGCAGACAAAGAAGATTATACATAGCTAGTTTAATGTCCTTGTTGTTTTTCGACAACGATACTAACGAGGTCACACAGTCACCGACTTGCCGTTAGTGCCGTATTTAGGTCAAATGATCTAGGCCATGATTGGATTACGTCACGTCAGGGAGCACATGACTTACTCCAATCAGGGGTAACGTATGCAGTTTAAGCGTTATTCCCGAAGATTGTCGCATAATATGTTAACGTTTTTGTTTTTAATTAGGCTCTGATTGAAGATGTTTTTATATACAGATAGAAGACGTTTTATGACATGGTTCTTCGTTTAGTGTTTATCTGACCAAATTCATTCTAGGTTCGTTGGTAATATGAGTTGGATCAAGTTTTGTTGTTGTAATTTTGCACGCCACACAACGGACACACAATCTCTGTGTGGATGCATCTTTCGAACGTATTAATAACATCCGGGTCAGTCTACGTCACTAACAACACTTGACCGAAAATGCGGTTGTTGATATTGTAACAGTTAAATTCACAGCCCTAACTACTTTCAGAACGCCAACCAACAAAACATGTATATATGTTTTAATACGTTGAAATGAAATGAGGTTAATAAAACACATCTTTATGTATATATATATATATATATATATATATATGAACTATTGTTAACTGTTAGTCTTATCTGTTTACCTGTATAATAAGATTACATCTGTAGAGTGTGTTGGAGGCGTCCAGCCGATGTCTTATCAAGATTGACGATATGATATATAAAAAAGACATAGAAACAGCTGAGAACGAAAACGGACATGGGATTGACAAGATTCACCTTTCACTATTTCCATCAAGGTGCAGCTTTAACATGCTGCAGAACGTATAACTTGTGTGATGGCCGTACCGATGCTGGAATTGTAGTTGATTTTGAGGTTATATATATATATATATATATATATATATATATATATATATAAAACGCATTATCGCCCAGTCACTTCATATATCTAAAATAGTACTATTATTATTATTATTATTATTATTATTATTGAGTAGAGTTGACATGTTTACCTCAATACTTGTCATATCTGGGATATACGGTTGTAGGGCGTATTTTAGAGATGCACTGTGATAGGCACGAGTGCTTAAACCGCTGCACCATATTATTATTATTGTTACTGTTATTAATATTACTGCTACTACTACTACTGGCAACAACAACAACAACAATAACAACTATAACAACATCAATAAAAAATACGTTTTTATTATGTTGTCTAGGCCTGGACGAGCCTATATCAGTATATCCATGAACATGTGTGTGTGTGTTGTGTGTGTGTTTGTGTGTGTGTGTTGTGTGTGTGTGTGTGTGTGTGTGTGTTTGTGTGTGTAGATGCCTATTATCTACTTCAATGATGTCAGAGGAAGATTAAAACATTATTTTAGCGTGATGACCCAGTAACTAGTTAATAAGCCTATCTGTGGGTCAGAACATCTCCTATATGGTAAGTGACCTTACTAATCGAGTTACCTATCAATGATAGGGCTGAAGTGAGGTACCTGGAGACCATGGTACACTTAATCGGCACACGTTGATAAAAACAGTCTGGCACCTGGATCATACGGTACTTAATACACTATGGTGCTGAAGTATGGTATGTGGCTATTACAGTACTATATGCGCCATGGTGCTGCTAGTATGGCACCTAAAACTTGTCCTAAGTATGATGGTGGTGTACGACGTCTGGATACGCTGTACTTAATGTATAGTGATTTTTTAGTGATGTAGCTCGAAATCTGTTATTTAGTACACCATAGTACATCCCGGTACATCATAGGATTGACGTGCTGCATATGAACACCTCGGTACTTAGTACTATTTGAAGGACTCAGTATCCAGTACTATTGGTGCGTTATTAAGATATATCAATGGTTAAAAGAACTTGATACAAAACTTGATACAGTTTGGATATGATACATCTAGATGCCATCACGACGGATTTAGTTTATGCAACTTCGTATCATTACCGAGATACCCTGAATATGTGAGTATTTCGTACACGACCGAGCTGAAACGAAGGATGTGAATAGTACATATAGTATCAATATTCAATAACTGCTCTAAACTATCTTCTTATCATGATTCAATTAGTCGGTATATCTTGGCATTAATTAAAGTGCAATCCAGATACGACAACGGAAAGGTTCATTACTCGCTTCGTACTACGTTTTCGATGTACCTGGATGGGGAGGAGACAATTTCGCTGGTGCTGTGACAGGGCGCCAGGAGATCGTGAATGGTGTACACTCATTGCACCAGAATGTATCATACAGGCTTTGGTACAATTAATCGGGACACCTTTACGGTGTGATCCTGTGTGGTATTTCGCGGTTAGGCAGACAAAGAAGATTATACATAGCTAGTTTAAAGTCCTTGTTGTTTTTCGACAACGATACTAACGAGGTCACACAGTCACCGACTTGCCGTTAGTGCCGTATTTAGGTCAAATGATCTAGGCCATGATTGGATTACGTCACGTCAGGGAGCACATGACTTACTCCAATCAGGGGTAACGTATGCAGTTTAAGCGTTATTCCCGAAGATTGTCGCATAATATGTTAACGTTTTTGTTTTTAATTAGGCTCTGATTGAAGATGTTTTTATATACAGATAGATAACGTTTTATGACATGGTTCTTCGTTTAGTGTTTATCTGACCAAATTCATTCTAGGTTCGTTGGTAATATGAGTTGGATCAAGTTTTGTTGTTGTAATTTTGCACGCCACACAACGGACACACAATCTCTGTGTGGATGCATCTTTCGAACGTATTAATAACATCCGGGTCAGTCTACGTCACTAATAACACTTGACCGAAAATGCGGTTGTTGATATTGTAACAGTTAAATTCACAGCCCTAACTACTTTCAGAACGCCAACCAACAAAACATGTATATATGTTTTAATATCGTTGAAATGAAATAAGGTTAATAAAACACATCTTTATGTATATATATATATATATATATATATATATATATATATATATTTATACAAGCTTCGACCTATATAACTAAGGGCTTATAATAATGAAAAATTATTTTTAATGAATAACCATCATAGTCCTATTCATAGTTCCAACCAATGTCATATTCACCGCCATTTAACACTTTTTCCTGGGATAAGTTTGTAAACACATACACATTCGCTTATATAGGCACTCTAGATTCAGTCCCCTGAAGAAACGTCCAGAGTTTGAATTGACGGTTCGAGATTCTCTGTGCCTGATTATACACAGCTAAAACACACACACACACACACACACACACACACACACACACACACACACACACACACACACACACAGCACACACACACACACACACACACACAATAAGATACACGTAATTTTACGCATTAACTACCGCCGCCCAGCACACGCACGCACGCACACACACACACGCAGGCACGCACGTACCCACGCAAACACCCACGCACGCACACACGCAGGCGCACACCCACGCACGCACACACACACGCAGACAACTATATAAGAATTTCGGAGAGACTGTTCTAATAAAATCTTTGACAAAAATATTCCCTATTTTAAGGAAAACTTCACATCCGCACGTGTACCTTCAGGCGTATTGATAAAAACATTATACTATAATTTGCCTTGTTAATTAGCTATAGTTAAATAGTATTTTTATTAGTATATATAGTTGAGTGCATATTTTTTAATGATAGTTAATTATTATCATATGCGTCAATATTGGCTTAAAATCTGTATTTGTTATATTGGGGGATCAGAAATATTTTTCGGCGAAGCAAGTTTTATTATTTATATAACAAGTCTTTAAAAGTAATATTCCACTTTAAACCATACATTTCATCTGGAACCCTTTTCGTTTGATTCCCCGCGCCCCACTAGCACATATATAGAAAAATAGATAGATAGATAGAGTGACAGAGTTTTTTCATCAAGTAGGCGAATACCTTAGAAAATTATCTAATATAGAACCAGTTTATGTTAATACAATGTCGGAAGAGGTTAACCTTTGGTATGTAGTACGTGAAAATAATCACTTTCTGGTCAATAAAACACCAATTTCTGGTAGAGATATTTGACAAAACTAACAACAGAATGTAACTGATGTAATAAAACATCTGCTGAAAAATATCATTATAATTATGGTTATCAAAACATAAATTAGCATATCATACTTTGATATTATACGGGGCTGGCCATTTGTTTTGTCAATGTTAGTACTTTGTTATTTTGTACTAATAAGATTTATCAGTAATTTGAATGCTTTTGACATCGAGCACATTTATTGCACATGTATAATATTTGGAACTCCTTAAACTTCTCAAATCAGGATGGTTTCAGATATACTGAGCTTACTTAAAGCGGGCGTTATGATAACCTGTTACAATCATAATGTACACATGTTAATGACTGAGGTTGTGATCACACACACACACACACACACACACACACACACACACACACACACACACACACACACACACAAACACCACCCGCCACACACGCACGCGCGCGCGCACACACGTATTTATTTACACTTGTTCATGTTTGAAGCGGTATACATCACATGTTCATCCCCTCAGGTATATTATATAAAATTGTCTGTTATGACCGTAAACGGAAGAATACTTCATATTATAATATGAGGTCAAATAGTCCTCATTTAAAGACCTAGTTATGTAAATGAGGACAGGTAATGGTTCAAAGTTCGTTTATATTTTTGAAATTATATCTATTGTATATGGTGTAGATTTTGGTTACGTTGTGATTCATTTGTGAAGTAATAATATTTTACAGGTATAATGATCTTTTCTTATTTCACAAAAATATTATCTGATCGACATGATATTTGAAGAACCATATCAATTATGAAATAAATGGTTTATATACACACCTAGAAGGTTTTACTACCAGAGAATAGAGGCAGTAAGTAGTTAGTTTTAAGTGGAAACAATAACAGTTTTTAGAATATTTTATTGTTCAAAGGATCTATCTTGGTATAACTGACAATGATTATTACTAATCATATTATTAAAGCTCTATTTTAAAATTAATATTTCTCCATTTATATTAAACATTGCTGTTAACTATTATCGATGAGGAATGATTCTCGGATAAGTAGAGGATCATCACTCTGGATGGTCGGTGCCAGGATTGTCTTATAGTAAATAAACACTATCAATTGATCGTAGATCTTTTGAAATCAAACTATTTAGCTCGCATTCTATTGTCAGAGATATAATTTGTAGTTATATCTTCACGATGTAATACACAAGACATGTGCAATAGTATCTGATCTTTCTGCTCGATGTTGATTTATATTTTTATTCCTCGCCCCATTTATCAGTCTTTGTATACATCATGCATCCTGTTAGATAATGCCGTCGAGCACGTTTATTACGACAAAATGTTCCACGGGCGCAGACGTATTTCGAACTCGTTCTAGAATCGACGCATGACTCGGTTCGACATAAAGGTTATAGTATCTGATGGGATTAGATGAGATATCGTGATGACGTTCTGATCAACATAATTTATTAATATAATAATTATGTAGATTTAATAAAACGCCCTTTATTTAGGTGAAAGCAACTTTGAACGGTTGAATTATTCCACGCATAACTGCCATATTATTTATTGGCAAGTCAACGGATTGACTTAAAGGTCTTCATCATCATCTATACAGCTCTGAATGAATTAGCGTCGTCATGTATATCAACTATGCTTCAAGATTATCAGCACACACACACACACACACACACACACACACACACACACACACACACACACACACACACACACACACACACACACACACACACACACACACACACACACACACACACATATATATATATATATACATTAAGAACAACATACTGTTATTTGCTAATGGTACCACGTGTAAGATTAAACGCTGTTGGTCATTGATCCTTGCACTCAACTACACCTGACCAGTGAAATCATCAATTAAATGGACTCCAATAATGTTCCTCTTTTAATATGTTTAAATCTAATTTAAAAACACATATTTTAAATGTTGTTTATACCTAAATGATTTATCATGTTATTATATTTAAATGTTGTATTACTTGTACATATATATTCTACGTTTTAGTATAAAAGCACCTTAGAATAACTTTGTTGCGTGCAGTCGTATATAAATCATATATTACTATTATTGATATAATAATAATAATGCGGATTAAATAAGGCACCCATATTAATATAGATCATATTTCGTAAACTGAGACATTCCTTTGTTACGAATCCACAAATCTCATGCGAATTTTACCAAAACAAGCCATTACCTGTCTCTCGGTTGAACACAAATCCCGCTACGTTTGTAAGCCATAGTGCGATAGAATCCCGAATAAATCTAAAAGTAGATTGTAAATGGCACAAAAAAGGGCATCAGATGTATGTTAAATATCACAAAATCGAATAAAATATTATATATATTTAAAAATAACGTTTTGACGAATAGTAAAAGTTAATTGTTATTACCTTTAACATATATGATATCACAAATGGTATTTCGTCAAATAGTGTGAATTATTAATTGTTATTACCTTTAAGAGATATGATACCAGAAATGGTATTTCGTCAGTTACTGTTTCTGAATTGGAATTTTAACGTAAATAACTTAAATGATTATATGATTAGGTGATGACACAATTTCTCAGCTTTTGATAAATCCTACCCATTTATCTATAATTCGTAAGACTATTAAAGGTCTCGTGTGTCGCAAATTCTTGTATAATAATTTCATGTACCTGATGTAGACAGGTTTACCATTGTAGAGTTATTATTGTTTAATCTGTAACTTATATCGTAAAGTTAGCTATTTATCATCTTGAACCTGTCTAGAGGTTATGATTATGATCATTATTGATGTTTTACGGCCACTTTTGTGCACATGGTAGGCTAAATGGGCCGAGCGACCTCCAAAGGTAATGAAGCGAAGTCAAAGACCTTCAGATATGTCCACGCCGAGATTCGAACATGGGTAGTAGTGCTCTTTGATCCAACACGCTACCGCTAGACCACATAACCTGTCTAGAGGATCACAATGTCAATTTTTGTATGATCTATTAAGTTATTATAAGAAAATAAATAAACTAAATAAAACAAGCAGGTAGAACTTTCCGAAACTTTGCTAATAAAAGTGACTTGACACAAAACAATTTTATTTTCATAAAACATTATCGGCAAATCATTAAATTATTATATTTTCTAAAACGGTCGATCATGTTCAGTGATATTAAGTTACAAATATAATATTTGCTTCCAGTCCTACATGATGACGTATAATACGCCTTCATTAGCATAACTTCTTATTATCGCTTTTATAACGTAAACAGAAGCCAGACTTCCCTTGCTGATCCCTATTTCAGGAGTATAATGTGGATCAATTTAGTCGGAGTTGTTCATAGATCAAGATCTTTATGTGACGAGAAGTGACCAGGATAAAGAACAGACGTTATTCTGTTTGTTTACGTCCTTGATCTAATTCTCCTAAATCCTTGTTGTAGATGAGTTATGACCTATTATTCTGGCCGCATACCGAAAATAATTCCAATCTGTAATATACTCTCTCAGAGAATTGCGGACGATGTGAATTTACCGAAACAAATACGTTATGAGCGACAACATCTGCTGCTACATCTGGAGTAAATATATTACACACCTTAGTTGGTTAATGTTCACTCGGTATCTTCTGTATTACTTAATATATCTTTATAATAAGGTCGCGAAAAGAATAAATATAATCTCAAACAAAGAGAGTTACAATCAGATACACAGTTTTTAGATCAGAATGTTTTATAAAGAATGGCTGAAGCTGGTGGATGTATTCAGATTTGGAAAACCTATCTGACCATTGATAAGAAGAAATTAATCATTTCGATAAAACAATTACTTGTAGGTGTGATATACAGGTAGTTTAGGGATATACAATTGTTTCATACCTTCATGATCCAGATATTAATCAGATTCTATAATATAACATAATAATTCGTTTGACTGGGTAACTTACTACTACAAATAGCAAATCAAATATTTAACTTGATGATATTATATATCCGATTATCGAAGAATGGAGCAAATCCAGAAAGAAATGCTGATCCAGTTGATTGGTACCGTATCATCCCACCTGGCGAGTCCAAGCATACATCCTTGTTATTAAAGGACAGTCCATCCTCAGAATTTGTTTTAAAAATATGTAATGATTAGAACAGTAACCCAAAATTCCACCATAATAGTCACGAAATATACCTGATATCATAGATATAGGGAAATAATCCAAATTACTGGAGGGCCGGCATTACGGCTGCACCGGAAGCGATACGTAGGCGGGAAGGAGAAAGTTGAAATGCTCTGACGTCATACAGATGCTCTCGAGACTGATGCGGATTATAGTTTCTCTTGAGCATTAATATTTGAGCCGTTTTTAATCATCTTCCTCTTGTCAGGTTATTCTCTGGCTGAAACTGATATGGTTGTGTCATTCATGACGTAATTTTAACAAGATAATGCCGTTTAGTATGGAATAATTATTTATTCACACTTGTTTACATGCTTTCGTACGTGCTCTACAGAATTCGGGTGAACCGGATACGCTCAAGTGACGTCAGCATTCAGGACTTTCCGGTCTCTGTCTAGCTTCAAAATGGCGGCGCCCACAGGCCGTTAAAAGTCGATTAATCAGCACGGTGAATTGGATTATTTAATATGTGAGTGATCGTTTACACACTTTGACATTATTTATAATATTTGTGAGTATAGCTGTATTAGTCCTGAATATTTGAAATGAAGGTAGGCTATCCCTTTAAGTTAAACTTGTTTATAACCAACAGTTTATAATAGATAAATGTTTATTGATAAGATACTGATATCAAGCTATTGTCATTGGACAATTTAATCTTTATCTCTACCATTTATTTACCATATATATAATAGAAACAATAAAGTATCAAAAGTCGCTGATAAAATAGATAAACTATTAATTGGTTTGTCTCATTCTAATGTATACATAGGTTTAGGAATAGAATCTAGGGCTAGTATCATTCGCTTGCAATATTTGAACGTTTACGTTAGTTAACTCGTCTAATGTTAATTTAGAGATTTATGTCTCTTGTTCTTTGCTATATTTAAGATTATAAGTAAAATTGTAACTTAATGACATTAGAAATATTAATAAACACTAATTTTCATTTAGTTTCAGTCGATGTTATTCCATTTTGAAAGAAGAGGATCATTTAGTATTTTATCTGCTTAAGCAAACACTTCGTTTTACTGTAGTGAATATTGCTGTAAATGTAAAGGGGTTTAACTATTTAGAGATATTTTTAGTTATCGGAATTAAACAATATTTATGTTTCGTGTTAAGGTATTATACCTCAGTAATGATAGGATAATGAAGATTTAAGGGAATTAAAAAACGGTGTTAGAGATGTTAGTTGGTCATGTGTTTGACCTCCTCAATCACAGGAAGGTCAATTTACCAAATATACCATTATGATATATAGACAACTCTTACCCACACTCAAAGCCCATACACACTAGGCTTTGGAATGAAAATGACATGCTTGCAGCAGTTCAGACTGTCAAGTCAGGCTAGATGTCCCTGCGAGCAGTCCAAACCATATTTAATGTACCACGGGCAACACCTCAAACCCACCTCAGTGAGAAGGTAACACTTGATGCAAATCCGGGAGGATGTCCAGGTTCACTTACTAACAAGAGAGAAAACTGTTTGACTATACATGTAACCGGACAGACATGGGTGTACAATTCGCCAAGAAACAGTTTTTGGTATATGCTGGGCAGTATGCGAAAAAGTATGGTGATAATTTCATAGCTGTAAAGTCATGAAATAAGCGGTGGTGTGGAATTCTGAAACGACACCCTGATATTAAGTTGTGGCAGCGGTGTTCGTCATTAGAGTATGTAACGGGAGGTTGTTAATTCATACTTAGAAACAATTCGTCTGACCTCGATTAAGCACAATTTGGTGCCATAAATAAATTTGGAACATGGATGAAACTGGAATTGTCCTGGTTTAAAGTCGATGGAGGTGCTGGCTAGGCCCACAGTAAGTCAACTGGAAACAAGGAAGTGACAACAGTTATTGCAGCCGTTAATGCTGATGAAGGGAAGTCTTTAATATATATGGTTGAGATTATATCAGATGTTATGCTTATGGACATCCTGATTAATGTTTTACATTTACTACTTGACATGTGACACAAACTATTTTAACAGTTAACTGTTCTTGGAATAAGATGATAAAAGATTATACTTTTATAACCTAAACGTTGACTGTTGTGTATGTTCTTTATCCAGGAGTTGAAACGAATCCACCTTTGTGGAACAATCATTTCATTATTTAGATTTAACTTTAAAATGATTCTCATACATGTTCGTCGTTTGGTGGTGGAACAGGGCTCTCCATATATTTGAACTCCGATACCTTTTCGAACAGCTTGTTCTTCAGTCTCTAGAATGTCATGAACAAGGGCTAAATACCTTAGATATAGAGGGTCTTGTCCATTTACCATCTTAGGTTCCAAATGAGTAGCTTAGATCAGGTATTTACAGTAGCTTTAAAATTCGGTGTTTCACATGCCTGCAAAGCAATCACTCCATGCCCAAATCAAACTAACTTCATTCTCCTAGACAGATGTTTCGGTTTACTTCCTCACGTTAAGCTTCAAATAACAGATGGGTTGCATTGATAGAATGATTGTTGGGTATACGAACGACTCTTTATTTAAGTATGATCAGGTTGAAGAAAGGGTGGCCAGGGTTAGGTGAAAAGTACGTATTCACCAGCCCGTATTAGGTAAAATGTGGCCATGATGTGGTGAAATCCTAAATTTAGTTTCAAACTCATATAACACATGATCATAGCGCTCAAATACCAATTACATCAGGTTTTGGTTAACGTCATTGTGTTGGTGAGAAAAATTGAATTAGTTATCTTGAATAATGTGTTATTGAGAACTGTTTGAAAATAAAAGTGGTCAGGATTTGGTTAACTTTTCACTATAAAGAAAAACACTGTCCTAAGCAGTTAGATCCACTAGATTAGAGCCACTAGATAAATAAAAATAAGTTACATTTGTGATGTCGTCAGCACTAAAATTAAATATAGAAGAAGTCTACCAAATTACAGCTGTCAATTAGTTTTGAATACTAATAATTGCTTCTACTGCATCTAACTTTAAATAACATTCCAATTGATAATTTCTAATAATATAATAGGAACTTATGCAGTTGCAGCACAACATAATATATCAATTGTATGGCAACTGTGATATATTACGTTTGTTACATAGGTATTATCATACACGCACTCGTATAATCTCTCTCTCTCTCTCTCTCTCTCTCTCTCTCTCTGTATCACATACACACACAGCCTAACATTTCCCTCAGGTTAGTGAACAACTTGCGACGCAGACCAGACAGACGTCTATTAGTACAGTTCATATAGGTAGGATTTGTTTAGTTATTCAAACCCAGAATAAAGCTGAGATCAGCATCTGTAGTGTCGAAATGTTCTATGTATAGGTTTCTTTTACTGTTGAATGTAAACCGAGGTGTCAAAGTAGTTATCTTGTGTGTGTAGTAATTCGCTATTGAACCACGCGCACGTTTTTTTTAATGCGAGCTGTGGTGTCAAATGGTAGTTACTGTACGTGCTTCCGCTTTTGTACGTAGCCTGGATGTAGCCGCCTTTCTGTGGGGATGACACATTTGTAGCCTACGAAAAGCGAGTTAGCTGGGCCCCACTGGCTGATGAGTAGCTCAGACACATGTATACGTCTGTATAAATATGTAGATTGAAATATAGTTTTATTTATGTATAAATTTATGGAGATGTTGTCGTTCTGAGCGAGTGCCACTATATATATATCTCCCCTGAAAAACACATTACCAGTGGCAGACATTAGACCTATTTCGATTCAGGTTCCTTATTACAGAAGTTTTACATTATTAGATTTGATACGTAAAATGTAGAATCTGTATTGTCCTCTTATGTGGTCTAGTGAAACGACCTATTAATTCGTACAATAATGTGTAATGGATTTATACTCCAGAAGGCGTTTGTTACCCCGGCAGACATTTCCATGGATATTAAGCAGTGGCAGAGTTTGTTTTCCAAATTGTGAGTTATTAGGTTAAAATCATGCATCGTCATACATCCATACGTGACATTCGCAATATCTTAGGTCTGCCTGAAATCCGGTGTACAAAACCACTTCCCTGGTAGCCCATATATATATATATATATATATATATATATATATATATATATATATATATATATATATATATATATATATATATTATCACAAAACACATAATAACTTATTCATATTCCAATTCACATTATCACACACTCTGCTTACACATTAGCTCATTAATAACTCATAAATATAATTATTGCATTAAAATATTTATATATAGTTCTGATGTTTGAATATCGATAACATAATTAAAGAATAATTGTAAACAAACAGAAATATTTTGATATATAAAATCTTCCATTATATTGAATTTTATTAAATGGATTCGTAGAAACAAATATCAGTAGGAAATTATAAGATTAATATTATTAAAATATTATTACTGACTGGCAATGACAGAAGCATTGGTGATACTAGAAATGATAGTAGTATTGGTGGAAATGGTACATTTAGTGGTAGTTTTTGTCGAAATGATAACAGTAGTAGTAATAATAATCCTAGTAGAATTGCAGAATAATAATAATATTCATTATTGAAATATATATATTCTTTAACTTAAATACTCCTAGCGGTAGCGGCATCATATACTAATGTAAACCTATATACATTCGTGCAGGTTATATATATATATATATATATATATACAGTGGAATGATAAATTATTATTCGTCTGAGTAACATCTGCTATGTGTTTATGTTATATATCATCTGCTGACACAGCTGTCCTTTAATCTAAAATCTCGGGATTAGTAATGTATTTTCTTTTCAAAGAGACAGAAGACAGATGGTGTTGGTAGTTGGCCATCTGGTGTCATGTGTTATGACCAGGTGTTCCGTACCTGTTCTATATTTCTCACTGTTCTGTAAGTGAAAACAGATGAACAATGTTCCTGCACATCTGCACCTTAACAGGATAAAAGAGCCACTTACTCCGCCACCGAGTTTCCTATCCGACATCATAAGATAATTATTAGCGAATTAGTTATCTATCTTACCTATACTTCTTAAATTAATATTGATTATACCAAGGTTAATATTTCTATATGGATTACATACTGACTTTAACCTTGACACCAATTCTTCACTGAAATAAATTTACTGTGGAAAATAAATTTATTTGTCGGTGATGCTGCATTCACTTCGATTTACTATCCTCAGTTAAACATTAAATACAACAAGAATGACAGCAACAACAACAACAACAACAACAACATAACAAGCCTGTATATCTTTGGTAATTATAATTATGTTTTTCTGCTAATGTTTAACAATCATCTTTCTTTGTTGGTCAATACGCGTATTAATTACGGACTCCGATTAAGGCTACACTTTTAGAAGAGAAATAATGGTGTTGTTATTGTGTTGCTGTTTCTGCATTCGTAAACACTTCGTGCGAAGACTAACCTTCAAACACTATATTAATTAATTATTTACTTAACAACGTGAATATATATAATGATAACATCGCTTCAGTGTCCTATCAATTTATATCAAGCGACTTCATGTCAAAAATACAGTTTCCACTTTTATCGTGCAAGGAATGGAAAGTTTTGATCTAATATAAAATAACAATGGAAATAATTTATTTATTGTGGTATATTTATATTTCTTTTATGTATTTATAATAGCCAAGTAAATAAA
>JAODUP010000646.1:190000-247291 GCA_025642065.1 Paralvinella palmiformis | reverse complement strand
GTCTGTAGTTTCCACGGTGTTGCATGCTGTCATATGTTATCAATTGTTTTTAGGGGTGTTATACTAGCCCCCATCAATATATAGTTATCACAGGGAATGACTGGACGGCAGCAATGACTATATATGCGGGGCAATGAAATAGCCCAAGAGGTGAAGGTCGTCGAGATTGACTGGGAAATTGGAGCAGGGCAGACGTGCACGTGTTAATTGTTAGTATATATTATTGTTTAAGGCTAGGCACAAACCCGTGAATGCATAACACATACCTTGTTGTTGGTTCTGGTATGGACCTGGCTTGTGCCGTCTCTAGGTTGAAGCTGTGCACGAAAGGGCCACACTCTGATGCCAAGCTGTCAGTTATCTGTACAGAAGATGGCCCACACTTATAACTGCTGACGCTCCCACACGGAATGAACACCTGCTGCTTTACGAGATAGTACCTGTACGGGGTGTTTAATCACAATGTTCATGTTGCGAATGTGTTCATTGATATCCATGTCAAGCCAAGATCAAGAGCTCTAAGGAGACTTTTGTTTACCAAACTAAGCCCCCAAGTTCCGTATATCAGGGATGGCATAGCCCAATGTATGGCCCTATTCTGAGTAGGGCTAATACACTACCCATGCACGTTTGGCGAGGTTGCACTTCGAATTTCCCGAACGACTTGACAGCTGTTGGTTTTAAGCAATTATATTACTAAGTGTTTGGAAGCCAATTGGCACATTTTGAGCACATATACCCAATAAATTGATCAATTTATCTGTTCAAAAACTGTGTTCGCATCCAGCCATGATAAAATAAATGTCCGTTAGATATACGCATGCGCACGCTGAAATTCCGTAACACTTGCGCATACGCATGATGGCGGCGTTGATTTGATTACGCAATCCTAAATAAATACACCCTCCGGCAAAATAATTAGAGCGCGTTTGTAGCACCACTTGTTAATTGATCTCCATAATATAATTAATTTTACGGCTTGTACTTCAGCAATATTTTGGAATTTTAATTAATAAACCATAAGGACAATCATAAACTTATATTGTTAAGTTGTGCTTATATTGTTTAAATTGTAGTATGGAACATTATTTTGCGCGACGGTGTATTCGTTGTCGCATTTTCAGTGTCACGTGATCAAACGACAGGCGGCCAAGATGGCGAACCGATATCTGTGGTGTTATTGCCTATTAAATTCGCGTTTATTAGTGTTATGATGAGCGATCCCTTGCACCAAAATGTCCCGCTGAATCAACGAATGTGAGTATTATTCAAAGTACATTTTATTTCGTCACGACCTCTAAAAGGCGGAAGTGAAACCTCGCCAATTTAGCGGTCAAGCTCTCCTCTAGCACCAGAGAGGGGTATTCAAGCTAGGGATGACATGGCTTGTTCCCATCCCGGTTTTCGCTCTCATATTGGCAAATTTAGGTCACATTTCTTTGGCTATATTGCATAGTGTCTTGTGAAGTGACGAGGCAGTTGCTGACGTCATACCTTATAAAACCTTCTCAGTGTCCTGCATTTTATATTTAAAAATGATGTTCATATTCAGAATATAATCTCTCAACCTGATGCGTTCTGCCGGCATTTTAAAGAACAACTGGTGACTATTCAGTAGCAATTAACCATGTCTGTGCCGAGATTTGACCAGGTGATTTCTGGGAAACCGAGCGTGATGGATGTCAGTTCTGAGTCGTTCGAAGGCATTGACCTGTTCGAAGGCAAACAAGAATAATCGATACTGGGCGATAATATGGTATGCAACACAAACACCGCACAAAAAGTTAATTAAAGTTAATAAAAAGTCACTTGAAATCTATGGAGGTTTTTCTATATAACTAATTATCATATTGCTGAGAACGAAGCTGATGGGCTGCAGGTAAGTAAAGTATTTTACCATTTAATGACTACCATTCAAACCGTGCTACATGTAGCATTCATCAACGATGGAACGCAGATAGTCAGTATCAAAGATAAGCACATAGGCCGGAAAAAAGATGTAGAATAATAACATTTCGTATAATGTTTAACATCACCATGTGGCTGGTTGAATCATTTCAGGAAAACAAGTCTGAAGAGGATGTTAAGATGTGTAGCCAGATCGCTTGGGTACTTATTGACAGTTTGGCCAATCCACTAAAACTGTTCTTTTTCCATTCCGTCATATGTCTCTTGCACGTGGCGTCATTGTTAAAAGAAACTAGAACATTGTACCATTGCCTTCTTACACTTGTAGCCGTGATAAAACAGATTGCTATGCAATTGACTGTTATTTTGATTCAAATGTGTATTTCCCTCTACACAAAATGATAAGGTTTTTTGTTTTTGGCCATTCGGTGTACTTAATTTGGAAATAATAGGTTCTTTGTAAAATTTGTTCTAACATCTCATATAGATCGTTTGCCATTATCCGTAGTTGTCCTTTCGCTAATGCATAACAGACATCTGGTTGACCTTTGGCTTACAGGAAATTAATTTTACTAGTGAAACACTTCTAATTCGAGATTTTGAGCAGTGATCTTTACTGAAATAAGAATTCAATTAAAATAGTCAAAATCGAAATAGGAAAATATACAATTATAAATGGAATTATTAATTAAAATAATTAACTATTTTGGAATTTAAATACCCCAGTCAATGAGTAAGTCAATTACATAATTGTTGGTTTATATGCAGGTTTTATATTAAAAGCGGGCCAGTGAAATAACTAGTTTTAGTACACAATCTGTATACAATAATTCTTTAGATAACCTACGAACTTGCACTATAGACGTGTAGTCAATAGTTAGTGAGATTTGGTAAGTGTGTAAAACCTGAGATAAGATTTTAAAAAAGTTACTACATATTAAATTAATAAAACTGCATATATTAACAATGACTGAAATGTTTCAGTTCGGACATCGTTTTTACACCCTCAATAGGTGGTTAAACCAAAAGCTGACCACTAGGAATCTTACATCACACATCGTCAAAACCGAAGTACCGTTATGTAATATAGCATTCATTGTTTGGAATTTACCATTAATTAGCTAGTCTTTGAACAAGATACTAATTTACCTGCACACGATTTCTTAAAATACGTTGGGCCTTCAGTTTTAATTGTATTTTTCAGATGATTTCTGAACTGGCTTTTCTTTCAGCTCTTTATTGAACCATGGTTTGTTATTAGGAAATTATTTCACAGATTTTGTTCTTGAACTCACATATTTACAGGGGATATAGGTCGAGATGGTTTCAGTTAGTTGGTCAGATTTTCAGTATGCATCATCGAACACACAGCAATCAGTTTGATCAAAATAATATTTTGAATGAGTTTTTTTCAAATTAATTTTAATTTTTCAAATACCTCTTGTCTGCCTATTTTTATGGATTTTTTACTACAACATATTCACATTTGATTTAGATACATAAGATAGTTGGAATAATAGATTTTTTACCCCGGGTGCCACCATGCGGCTAAATTTCACACTACGGTCTCGGGTTAGAAGTCTAAGAATCACTGTGTTGCATGGCGATTTACGCGTGTAGTAGCCGATAAATGTCTTCTGAAAAAATGTACATGGGCTATTTACCAGCTATATTTGGATTTTATTTATAGTTCATTAAACTTATGTGTTCTCCAGATAATAATTTTGCATTCAATAGGAATGGCATAGACTTCATCCAATAAATATATGCAAATAAACCAAATAATGTTCAGCACGATTTGCATGGTTGCCATGGTCCGGCCTGTCTAGTTCAAACTTCCATTCTATAATGACGATGTGAATGGATAAAATCAATGATCACATAGATTATAATTCAACGAATGATTCCTATTATTATAACATTGATATGTATGCTTCATATCTTGTATTGAAAATGAACTATTATATTTTCTGAATTAGCCATTTGTGTTTTGTACAAGTAAATATCAAGTTGAGTGATTAAATGTTTTAATATAATAATATACAGGTGATACATATATAATTGGTTCCCAGGTACAGGTAAAAAATAATATTTCCAAAACTTTGAAAATATTCCCTGAAACCATTTAAATCTCAATTGTTTAAAATGAGACTTGGAAATTGCCCTTTTATATGTACATTAAATATGAATAAATCGTCATTTAAGGCAATTATATTCAGCTAAAAATGTATTTGATCCATTGAAACCCATGTTAAACAATTCCCAACAAGTAGACATGAATAACGAATGTTTAGCTGTCTTATTCATCTGGAAATATTGGTCCGCTCAATCATTGAGTTATATCCTGATAAATATGGTGTTAAATCCTTTGGAAAGACATAATCGTTCACCTGAAATACTAGTCTCGGTCACCGTGTAATATGAAATAATTTTCTGGAAGATATCCCGCTAATGAAAAGTTGCCATCTGCTGATCAACAACGGGCACCATAACTGATCAGTACACTATGTGGCGAGTATACTGGAGCGCTGTCGTTCTAACCCAAGACCTCAGTTGGTAACCGATACAACGCATTTAAACCGGATCGGTCTATTCACAGTCATGATCGTACATAATTATGGGATCACGTTTGTAGCATTTATGATAAGCATTGGACAAATTGCAGAATTATAAATCTAAAAGGCTCTCGTTTCTGGGGGGGGGTACATGTTACATTTTTAGAGAAACCATTAATAGAATAAGATCGTTGAAAGAAATCGCCAAGTACAATAAAATTGGTATATCGTGTTGCAATAATGCCAAATAACCCAATAAAATGTGATTAACTGCTGATGAACTCATGGAAGTTCTCTTGGCAAATAATAAAGTCTACACACACAACAGCGAACATTAAAATGTATATGATATTGTCTACATTTTACAAATATGTTCTTACGAATTAGCTGATGCCATGGAAGAACACTTCAGCAAAACTGGAAAAGCAAACGGTACCCGATAGGTGGATAAAAAAAAGTAAGACTAGCCAAATTGAAGCGTAGATGGAAAGTAAATATCAAGAAAATATTGGAAACTAGAATAAGGAGGAAATTACTTGAGCATAAATTGTTTAATATATGCATCTTCTAGTTAACAGATTGTGTAGTGATCAGTGACAGTCCAGGACAAAACAACCAGATTAACTTATACAATCCTATGAGATGACATTGTCTACAATATTTGTTGCATTTCACGTTATCAGGTTGAGTATTTTTTAAATAATAGATTCTTTATCTAAACTTTAATGCAATGCATAGATTTGTGTGTGTATAATATTCCCACCCATTTGTTTCACAACTTTGGAATAATAAAATTTGGGGGATTTTCATTAAATAAATCTTTTGGATATATCCATGAGGATATTGGGGTTCGAAGTCTTGCTTTTAAGTTTATATATATATATATATATATATATATATATCATCATCATCATAAAATCACTACAGAAGGCATCACCACGTCTGCAGTTTAGATACAAGTAACCCATTAAGTATGATCAAGGATCCAAAATGTAAACAATGAGTCTGGATCAAAAACAAAGGTTTTGAAATGAACATTGAAGTTATGTGTCACAAGCAATTGCAAATCTCCAAAAGATGAAGCTGTATGTGAAAGTTGAGTGACCTAAGTTTAAGGACAACGTGTCACCACAGCTTCAGCCTTACTGGGAAACCCGTGATGAGATTCATTGGGAGGATGATATGTTGTTCGCATGAAAGACTACTATTACTTACTTCAATGAGAGCCGAGATGTTGCACAAACACCATCAATTATTTATAGGGATGTAAAAGTGTCTATCAAGGGCCCCTTGATATTATGTATTGGCCAAATATATCTCAAAACGTCAATGAGATTGTGACAAAGCATGATACATGTATCACTTTTGGAAAACAGAATCAGAAACAACTCTTATTATTACACCTGACATTTCGGAGCGTATGTAGTAAGAATTAGTTGCAGATATCCTTACATTTAAGTAGCATGATTATGTCGTTGATTATTTATTTTCCAAATTTCCTGAAGTGGCACGGCTGGTCAATAAAAGAGCAAAAAGTGTCATTAGCGTACCCAAGCCATTCTATGCTCACGACGTTTTAAATAACCACTAGCAGCCCTGATTATGCACAATCAAATGGTAAAGGTGAGAAATGTTTGTACTATGACATTCAAGATTAGCTCTAATCTGCTTGTCATAAATAACATTTAAGAACTACAATAGTTAGAACAGCAGATGTTAGGTCAGGTTTGAAAATGATAACATAGTTCAAACAGTATCGAAGATATGACGCGCTATTACGGTCTGCTTCAGCGCAGATGTCAGTTTTTAATAGCAATTAAGCTAAACAGTTTTAATAGTAGTCGCTTCATGACGCCTTCCCGTTGTAAAAAACTGACCTTTGAAGACAGTGACAATTGGGTTATACGGTTTATATAGTATTGCTTTGAAGAAAGATACAGCAATTGAAAAATATCTATAAATAGGGCTGCTTAGATAATTAACCTAAGGTAGGCTGTGCTGATTAAGCGCCAGCCTGGGGATTCTCCCCGAACAACAAAACATTAACCTAAACATTCTCACTACTGCCGTGATATGACTTGGGTGTTCTACTCCCAAACTCCACGGCTGTAGGTGATTCGTATTTTGTTTTTGCTTGGCGGCTTAGGGACTGGTGAGACATTACACATGTCTCAGCAAGAAAAGTCGCCACTCTGGATTCAGTCCCCTGAAGAAACGTCCAGAGTTTGAATTCACGGTTCGAGATTTTCTGTGCCTGTGCCTTATAATACACAGCTAAAACACACACACACACAAAAATACTGCAGTACAGGAATATGCCGGTAGCTGGAGCACTATGATTACCAGGATTGATCATCATGAACAGACGTCTCCTAGATAAATTGCCTGGTATAACCAATGCCTTAAAGCTAAATATCATTCTGAAGGAAGATTAGTCATGCAACAGCCGTTGACATATTATTATGACAGAAATACAAAGTTTCAAAAACCACACCAAGTGGGCTATAGTGTGCAAGTGAAACTCCACATCACCTGGGATAAAATAGGGATCTCTGGAACATCACCAAAATCCTACGATATCATCACTGAGGACGGTAACACGTACAAGATACATAAAAAGGTTGAATCCATCACCAAACCAGGTTCATATATAGCCTCATGGTAGTGATGAGCCTGAAAATCACCACCATATATATAAAATCAGTTCATAACTAATATAGAAAATATCTCATATGACATATATTTGTTATCTAATAAATTTCAAATAGCTATGACTTTATGACCAGGTTATAAGAGCTCATTTTTCAATTTATGATAAATACTTCGGTTTCAAAAACTCTCCTTTAATGGCCTGGTATCCTAATGATTATATAAGACCAATACCAATACTAAGTTTACTGATGATCAATTTTGTATTATTAGAGCTTTGGTTATGATTCTGATTGATTAGCGAATGGCTATTTTGTATACAAGGCTCAGTTCACTTACACGCATCATGAAGGAAGATTAATCATTAAGTGAAGATACTAAGTTATCTTTAAAATATTTGTGGTGTACTGCTTGATGATGCTTCACAAAGATTGAGTTTTACTGCAGAAGTTAGCAGTTCATGGAGATGGTGCAGTTCGCCCGTGTACATTCGAGATGATTCATTTAACAAGCATTCAAATCGGGCTGTTTCTCTTATGAACAGGACTGGCTCTAAGCTTCCATACCTGTATTATATTCCGCCAAATCATAATATGTTGCTTATCATCCATGATTCCACGAATTAGAGTGATATTACCGTCTCATCCGAACAGTGCAGGTGATATTCTACGGTGAATACTACAAGAGCAACCGTAATGTAGAACTGATTAAATGTGATCACATGATTGCCACATTCACCATGATCACAACGTACTAATTGCTAACAGTTGAAGGGATTATGGGTGTCTTGTATTCATATTTAACATATCATGAGTGTTATTCTTCTCTGTTGCAGCTCATGTGTGATATTTTCAAAGTTACCGAACCGTGGCTCATACTGACCCTATAATCATGCTGTCTTATCTAATATACAGTCTACGGTTCCTTCCATCCTGTTTAATATTGCAATTTAGAAATCTTCTTGAGAAAGTTGGATTAGTGTATTCTTTGCACTTTAATACTATGTGAACATTAACTCGTGAGAGGAATGCAAATTTAATTAATATACAAAGATATAACGTTTTTAAATACAGAAATATATCTGAGGAGGTGTTGCAATATACGTATCCTCCAATATTAACAATGCAGTTCGAGAAGATTTTTCTACGTTTATTAAGTTTGAATTTATTTATTTATTTGCATTTATTTATTTAGGACTACAATACAATAGAATACATTTTGATTAAGTATAATCCATCGAATTATTATATGAAGTAATCTGTGAAAATCATGGGAACAAATAATTACAGGTGAATGATAGAGAACACGATCCTGTAATGCTAATAAATATATTGACTGTTTTGAAACCACTACAGAGTCAAAGACCCCAGTCTAACACTATAACACGCTCCATTATGATAAAAGCAGCAACCTTAAAATAATTTAACATAGAAACATTATACCACAATCCATAAAGTTGGTCAAACAACGCATCCAATAAACAAACTGGAACTGCTTAAGAAGTATTTATATTGAACAAGCATACCAAACCTTCACTGGGACATTGAAACTAATCTTCGATGATATTACTCCAGTAATCATAACAAAGATTAATGTTAACGCATTGACCCAGGTTTAGATATTTAAGGGAATAATTACATTTCCTAAGAAATCAATTACTCTACACAATAGAAGTTTAGATAAATCCAAAGCAGATCACATCGATAAGAATTGTGTAGCAAATAGAAACAGGTATAATCAGCTAAAACGCTGACAAGCTAATTGTATTATGCTAAACCCTTTGGCAATTACTATAACAATGTCAAGTTGGTATCAAAAGAATAAACTCAATTTTAAATAGATCTACAGATAAAACTATCATCACAAAAACCTTTATAGTTGACAGTAATACGATAACTCACCCAAGAGATATATCAGATGAGTTTAGGAAAGCTTCTACTAGTCGGTTCAGTATTATTATTTGAAGAAAAAACTAAACAGATTACCCAATACAAATCTTTATATCTGACATTTACTATCGATAATGAAAAATTTAAAATGCTACGAGTTCTAAGACCATAATATAGTTCAGACGATGATAGTATGACACCAGAACTGTTGGAACTAATTACAGACATGTTATTTGTCCCATAGAGGTTCTTCATAACAAATCAATTACCTGTAACATGTTTCCAGAAATATTGAAACTTCTTAATTATTACCAATATGTAAACCAAAAGCAAATTATGAATTTGCTAATTATAGACTAAGGTCATTATTTACAGCACTAACAAAGTTCCTTGGAAAAGTCAGACACAAGATATTATATACTTTTTTGACAGTGAAAAAAACTGAATGAAAAACGTTTGGCTTTTATATAAAAGCACTACAAGTGCTGTAACAAAATTCATAAATGGCATTGGGAAATCCTTAGCAATAAAGTTGGCCATCAATTGTGATCTGTCACAAGGATTTGACTCCAGGAGCCATTAAATACTGAAATTGAAAATATAATATTATGGCATAAAATGTCATACATTTGGATTCAAAACTATCAAACTTATCTATGTTATATATATATATATATATATATATATATATGCGTGTGTGTGTGTGTGTGTGCTGTATTCTAAATTTAATATTTAATCTAAAAATGTTTACAAAAAGTATTTTTATAGACAAATATTAATGTTATTATATTAATAGAAAAAGTGACGTTGTAGACAATGACCTCAAGTTTGTATTGAAGTATCAGCAACAACAAAAAAGTTGATATTTGTTTTAATTCTCAAAACAAAACTGTGCTTTAAAAATCAAAAACTGTTTTTAAGATATACATTAAAGAAGCTCCGTTTGTTCACATACTTCCATTTCTTACTCAAATTAGCGATGAGGGATTAAGTTCCAAATCCTAACCTCTGAACTAATGCTTATTCATCAACAGGGTATCTATAATCGTCACCTAATATAAACTAGATAAAACGATGACCAACAAATATATTAAATCATAATAATGTTAAATGACACAGGTATAGACAACTTACGATTGTTCAACATCAGTTATGATAATTAGTTCACGTGTGGAAGAACCTCAAAGTTTCCATTTAGTTGTTTGTCCTTTAGAGGCTGACTCTAAAGGATCCAGTTAAGACCGCCGCTAGATATTTGGTGGCCTGTTTCCCTCGAGTGTTTTCTGTCATCAACAAATCTGTCAGAATTAGAATGTCAAGATGAGGTAGGAGTAGGCGATTAATGTGTTCCTACGTACTCATCATTTACTAAGTAAACTATACGAATACACTCCTGACTATTGTAGGAATATGTTAATAAATTATTGTAACAATAATATCATCTCGTGAAGAGTGAATAAAGCGAGGAATCTCATAAACAAGACATAAACGAGTGATAACTATATCCCAGTGGATTGTACCATTCTAGTTGTAGAAATAAGTTCATATTACTCACTCGAAAATAAATGCAGCATAAATGAGTGTCCAAAATATAGATCATTATCTAATAAAAAGGGAATTGCCAAAGGAGTAGAGTTAACTACTAGGAAATCATTAAAACGAAACCGATTTATGTCATGATGTTTTAAAATTGTTTTGACATTTTGTTAAAACCACAATATATGTAAGAATGTGTTGTAATTTAAGTGTTGGTGTCCCATAGTTAGATATACGCATGCTTACTGGAGAGAGCTAAATTTGTGGATTTCTGTCTTAACGACCGACAGTAACATATTACATTCTTAACGATAATAAGTAGTATTCTAGGCAAAAGTTAGGATAACTTCGTCGTTCAATTTCCTTTATCGGAACCCAACTAACCTTTCCTGTGGTAAGGGTACAAGCTAAGATACCTGGATGAACAAGGCTGTGTGATATCCGTAATTGTCGCAAGTAATGTATTCCAGAGAATTATAAAAATACAATCATTTACCATTATATTAAACAGATAACTTAATGCAGTGGTTTATACATTTTGGCTGAATTTGGCACGTTAAACAATGTGTTACTTAGGGAAAAGATCTTCTATAATTAAAACGAAAACATGTTAAACGTATTCTGACTTCCTACTTCAATAAACTACTCAAAATCAATAAATATGCGATATACTACATAATAATAGGACATTGAAATGACTTTCCTAAAAATACTCTGGTCCAGCCAGATAAGATCACTTTTTATTTATTGATAATAAATCTGCTTGTTAGTTACCTACATCCTGAACAAGTTAGCCATTAGACTAGAAGAATATTACTGCTGATTGGCAGAAGCAAAAGTATTTCAACA
This sequence comes from Paralvinella palmiformis, assembly GCA_025642065.1. Lineage (NCBI taxonomy): Eukaryota > Metazoa > Annelida > Polychaeta > Terebellida > Alvinellidae > Paralvinella > Paralvinella palmiformis. The sequence goes on along the minus strand of JAODUP010000646.1, from coordinate 235,905 downwards.
AGCTTTGTAAATCTTTGATTTGAATGTTTAGTTTTTGGATAAAAATTAACACCGGTATATGTTCTGAAAGGGTAATATTTATTCCATTTTTCCGTAGTCTATTAAGCCTCAATATTGATCTCTTTCGGGTATCTGAATTGCAGGAAATATATTTACATCTATCAGAGACGCTCACTTTAAGTACAATTAGAAAGTACATTGTTTCCATGAAATAAGATTCCAAATATTATGATTGTTATAATTATATAAATGCGTCTCTGTTTTGAATTAAAATTGCATATCATACGTACTGATTAATAATAATGCGCAATCAAAGGGTAATATTGTTAATTTGTGAAGAAATCGGGACATTAGTATTTGATGGGAAACACAGCCTCATCATTTGTGTCAGTGATGGACAATATATTATAAGGATACATAAACACCATGTTATTTATTTATGATCGTGCACAAAGCAAATGAAATAATCCGCTTTATCCAAAAGGTACATTTATGCACACAAACCAAAAGGAAGTGAACTATTGTTTACATGGTTAAGGGATGTTGTGATTTTCTTAGTGTTTTTATGTGCAAATCATTATTCCAATGTATGATGCAAATATATCCATGGTTAAAGACCATACTGTACAGGGGTAAGATATTCATGTATATGCCTGCAAATTTATTGATATAATTATATTACGTGGAAAGAGCTGTTATAATATTGACAAAAAATTGATTTTGCTCAAAATGCTTTATTCTGAAATATGTATTGTAATATAATCTTGTACATTTAATTGGGATTATATGTTAGTTGTGCTACAATATAATGCACAAATGGGTAATGCCTTCTGTTTGTAGTCAAACAATAATTAGCTCGTGGTCAGTATTTTTCAGGTAATTTGATTAGTGATTTTTTCATGCGATGTAGATTATGTATTTATTTTATTTTTAATTTTATTTGTAGTTAATCAACACAATCCTGATTAAAAGTTTGAGCACATACGCATCTTGTCTATTACAGTATTAACATACTTCGACGCAGGAAGTCAGGAAGTCCTTTTTATACACGCGTCCTGTGCCATTTAATGGGAAATGCCAATAGCAAGTATATCAGTAGTATGATGCATCTAGAAATTGTATTTCTTGCATCAGTAGTTATTATGACGACAGTGTATTATTGTGTCTACTTAAGCTGTGATATTGTATTGTAGGGTGTAATAACAGCAGTCATGACCATGAATGGTAAACTTCGCGTGGTGGAATTCCTTGGTGAACCACATAGCGAGGATGATATGGTTAAACTTTGAGATAGTAATATCGTTCGTGGAGAGTGTGTCAAGGTATTAACAAACAAAACAAAAAACCCGAGTAAATTTCCAGTTGGAACATTTAAATAAGAAGTGCAATAAATCTCTGATCCAAGTGCAAGCTAAGTCAGATCATATAAAAAGTCAGTTTGTACAAGATGCTACAATCCAAGAGAGATAACTATTACATAGCTACTGGCTAACACTGTATGAACACTTCCTAGATGCGTATGAGGACGTTGTTGCGCGATCGTCGGGCAAAAAGAAACAACAAGTATCAAGAGAACCGGTTTCTACCAAACCAGGTATCTCTAAAGAGTTTTAAATTTTCTTATCAGCAGTCGATTTCTTATCTGAAGGTTGAAGCCTACGAAGCTCATTATCCACAAATGCCTGAATATAAAGACACAATTAGAATCATTGATGATAATAAGTCGATTATGTCAACAAGTGGTCGTGCCACGTCCGTTTGGAAGTGCTCTATCTGTGGCCAAATTGAAAGAGAAGCAAATTAAAGGCGCGTTATTAGTGAAGGTCACAGCTCTAAAAAAGAAGATACTTATAGAACAAGCAAAACTCCAGCTACAGATTGAAGATAACAAGCTTGAAATAGAAAATGCGATAGAGTAGTACACCAAATACAATGATGGCGAAAAACAGGATCTGAATACTGGATGAGTTACTTACTTACATACTCTTAGTGTTCATAATATAAATAGTAAAATATTTTTAAAAAAACGTCATAAACTGCTATATATATTTATTCTGTTGAATTTAAAGGATTAATAATTGTATTATATTTCGAGAGAAATTATCGCCATTTTTAAAACGTCCGAAAAATGAATTCTCTAAACTTATTTGTAATTATGATAGCTGTATATGATCAGAGAAAATAAAGAAAATCGAGTCGGGAGGAAGATTACTTCATTGCTAACTGGATTTTCTCATATCTATAATTGTGAGCACACAATACATCTGTCCATCTGTTTATTGCCATCAATACAGGTCTATTTTAGAGTTTTTTATTTCTTCAAATCATAGGTCTAATTCCTAAACATTGATTATTACATGATTTTCTACGATGTATATAGAAAGTTTATTGTCTTACGGTTACATTTGTCAACAAGTAGATTATCTGGTCTGAAATGTTGTGAAATAAGAAACACTTTATTCACATAGACAGGATCGAATTTTGTATCCAGGTACTAGAGATCAATAATCAACTATTCTATCAGTTACACCATGGAGACATTTCGTGATGTGTATGGAATATTATCTAAACGTTTATTACGTGTATAACCGTAACACATTTTATGTGATAGTTCTACTAATACGTTAGTCTCGTTGTTATTATATCGGATTACTTTTCTTTCGTCTGATCTCATTGTGTAGAGATTTATATTCTAGACATGAGCTGACTATTGTAAAAGTAAGTTATCTCGGGGATTTGTCGGCAAATCTCTGTCGAGTTATTAATCATAAATGTAAATATTTGAGCCGCGGACTTTATTTTTGATGGTTTTACAAACAGAAATGTAGTGGAACAGTTTTCTTTGGTTGAAATATTGGTGTTCTTGCATAACGAAGTTATTCGCTGAGGATTTAGATATAATCATTTTAAAAGGAACCAAATAAGATGGAGTCTATTTTCCCTAAATGATTAGACAATTTTCTTGCTCTCTGCTAGTCAATTGCTAATATTCTGAAACATCTTTGCTTGATACAAATAAAGCCATGCCATAATCCGAAACCAGTAATTTACACTTAATTGCTGCAGCTTCCGTACCATTTACGTCAAACGAAAACATTAATATAGACAAATCAAACTAATTAAAGGTTGCCTGTTTGCTTTTTGTAGTAAAGAATATGGAAGTTACTAAACTTACTAAAGTACATTTGTAATCAGTGTAATATGTAAAGTTGTCAAGAAGTTTAAATATTGTACAGCTATTGTAGAAATGTTGTAAGATTAAATGTAATTTGAACAACGCTATATATTTATGATGTATACCTATACCTATACCTAAATAAAACTACATACATCAATATAAATATAAAATGTTGTACACCTCCACATATCTGTACATATAGACGTTGAACAATACATGTGTCTGGCCTACTCATCAGCCTGTGGGTCATAGCTAATCCGCTTTTCGTGCGCGATAAATATGTCACACCCACAGGGAGGCGGCTACAAAAGTGGAAACACGTACAAAAAACAGTATTTGACACTACAGTTGGAGGTAAACATCACATGCGTGTGGTTCAATGGCAAGTTGCTACATACATAAGATAACTACTTTGACACCACAGTTTACATTCAACAGTAATTGTCTGTAGCCTTTTCTCTGTGGGCGTGACGTATATAGGTCTACGCAGATATGTGTTGATATGTGCAGGTGTAGAACATTTTATATTTAAATTGATGTATGTATAGTTTCATTTATGTTTTGATTTATGGAGATATAAGTCTCAAAGGATGTTTAGATGTTGATGTTCTGATCCAGTGCCACTATATATATATATATATATATATATATATATATATATATATATATATATATATATATATATATATGCGTGTGTGTGTGTGTGTGTGTGTGTGTATATATTATATATATCCTAAAACACACATACATACATACATACATACACACATACACACACACAGAGAGAGAGAGAGAGAGAGAGAGAGAGAGAGAGAGAGAGAGAGAGAGAGAGAGAGAGAGTATATTCATCAAACATTGAGTGTCATCTTCCACACCCCAAAGATGACATTTAAGGACTTTAGGTAGAATATTTAAAGTCTACTTCATCAATTACCTAATTAATATAAAACCAAACATATTACTGTGACAGAGCAGTTCTGTCATGGTTAATTAACAACAATTTGTGCAAACCTCTTTACGGCACTTTTAATATTTGTGTAACATTTTCCCATTAACACGACCTCATCTAATTCAACAAACAACTTAAATTTCGAGGGCAAAGTTAAGAGCCAATTATAGAGTCGCCTATAAAAATATTTAAATATTTATTTAAAAACAAAACGTGGAACTGGGTCACACATGCACACACATTGAAGATTTTGTTGTACACATAAGGTGATGCTCGTTAAACTGCTGAAGTTACTGCTCCTGTCCTTGTGCCTGTTAATGATGCTGATTTTCTCATTTTTATTATCAAATTGATAATGACTTTCTGCTAATGTGAATATTGTTGGTGTCTTAAAATAAGCTAAATACCAAATGAATATTTATTTCTATCAATTCATTTCCTACATAACACTACAGTTTCATATGTATCTGTATCTTCGTTCTACTTTGCTTAAATACGGTGAATACAGAACAACTACACCATTTATCATTTACAGGATGATATTAATATCCCGTTCTTTTTGTTCCTTCGCCAGGTAAATGACAACAACAGAATCACAAATACACTGAAAATAAAGTAATATAACATTATTACAGTGTCATAATAATCTGATATCATCACAACAAACGATAAATCAATTGACAGATGTTGCTTTTAGGGATTCATTTATTACATAAAGGAGAGTTATAAACATATTTGCTTCGATTAAAGTGTATTTAATATGCCTGGAAATAATCAGTTTATCCAAGATGATTGATCAATAGAAGATCACACTCTTTGATTATGAACTGATAACACAAGGTGCTATATCAGTTAAAATATATCAAACAGTGTACACAAAACACTAAACGATGTACGCAAAACACGAAACAACGTACACAAAACAATGTACACAAAACACTAAACAGTGTACACAAAACACAAAACAGCGTACACAAAACAATATACACAAAACACTAAACAGTGTACACAAAACACGAAACAACGTACACAAAACAATGTACACAAAACACTAAACAGTGTTTACACAAAACACTAAACAAAGTGTAAAAAGCCTTAAATTTCATTTTACTGACTTTCACATTGACATGATATTTATTCTACCTTAAAACCCCAAACTCCCTCAAGCGAGAGTAATTTGACACATAGTGAGCCGGGGGGGGGCAGGTAGGGGGATAAAAAGCATTTAGTAATGAACATTACCAGTAAAATATTTAACTTCTTTTGTTTAGCCTTATTAGTATTTATTTGTTTTAAATTGTGATTTTCAAATAAAGCTTGAGCTAGATAAATATGGCTAGTGAGTGAGTGAGTGAGTGAGTGAGTGGGTGGGTGGGTGGTGGTGGTGGTGGTGGTGGTGGGTGGGTTGGGTGGTGGTGGTGGGTGGTGAGTGAGTGAGTGAGTGAGTGAGTGAGTGAGTGAGTGAGTGAGTGGTGGTGAGTGAGTGAGTGAGTGAGTGAGTGAGTGAGTGGTGAGGAGTGAGTGAGGGTGTGGAGTGAGTGAGTGGTGGTGAGTGAGTGGTGAGTGGTGAGTGAGTGAGTGAGTGAGTGAGTGAGTGAGTGAGTGAGTGAGTGAGTGAGAGTGAGTGAGTGAGTGAGTGAGTGAGTGAGTGAGTGAGTGAGTGAGTGAGTGAGTGAGTGAGTGAGTGAGTGAGTGAGTGAGTGAGTGAGTGAGGGTGAGTGAGTGAGTGAGTGAGTGAGTGAGTGAGTGAGTGAGTGAGTGAGTGAGTGAGTGAGTGAGTGAGTGAGTGAGTGAGTGAGTGAGTGAGTGAGTGAGTGAGTGTCCTCTTGGTTGTATTTTATAGCATGAAATATTATGTGGTCTGGGTCAGTTTATCCTTAATCTGGGTGGGGGGGAGATGCTAAGAGTGTATACATACCATGACAAATAGCCGTGATTCGTGTTTGATCGTTCCAATCAAGATCATACTTCTCTTGCCATACTTCGGCCATAGGCTTCCTGAAGATCGGCAAAGTTCTGGTCCTCAGCAGGGCAGTGTCTACCCCGTTTGATTCACATTTTTTATCACTTACTATCCACCAGTCGTCGACAAAGTACAGGTAATAAGGCCTGGTCTGGTGTTTGTACATCCACGAATCATTACACGTCTCAATAGATCGATCAAAGTGTACATAATACTTTCCGCTAATCGAGTAGTTAGTGACACCGTTAATCTGTATGTCATCACACCCTGAAAATAAGGGTAAGAAAGGGTAATACTTGTGAATAAATAATATGTGTTTTGTTTATATTGTATAGGTGCCAAAGAGGATACATGTTTTGTGAATGTGTATATGTATATGTTTATATGTTTGTGTATATATACGTTGGTGTGTAATATATGGCGAAGGCAAGGCTTGGAATAACAGACAAAGTGTTTTAAGTTGTCGTTGCCTCATATATATATATATATATATATATATATATATATATATATATATATATATACCTGCCAAATACATTTTATACTCACAGTTAGCAAGTGCGGCAGTCACGCCCATTAGCGTAAGAACAATAGAATGAAACATCTCTCAGTCCAGCTAATGATCTAAATGTTGTCAATTACTATTTAAACTTCTAATAATATCAACAGAAGACTAGACTCGTATTGTGATTTCCAGAAGTGATCTGTGTATTTATTTAACTGGCTATTTAAAGGAACACTTCACATCTAGATTGTTAACACGGCGTAATAAACATGCTCTACATGTCTATAAACAAAAACACTAGTTCTAAAGTCCAATCTCGAAATATGAAAGCACCTGACAACATTGTTAGCTTTTAGTTTATTCTGACCTGTTTAATTTCTATGAAATCGGTCCTTCTTAATAAAGACGAACTGAAAACGATCAATCATGATTGTTGAATGTTGCTCGACTAATAAATAATAGCATACTGCTCGTGTTGTTTACTAAAATGAAACATTCGACGAAATGACAAATGATTTAAATATAAACCGAACAATGAATACATTGTTAACTATTTAATTAATATTCTACGAAAAAGGTACCCGGAGTTAAGTAAGTCATCGTTTGCCTTTCATTTGACCAGATAGACATGTATACCCTGTTATAAGAATTCTGCAATTCAAAATAAAAGAAAATGAAGATTGACACTTATTGACACTTTTTGAGATTTTTTACTTTCTTTGGATATCGATTATGATTTTTGTATATATAAATCTTTCATCTAACGTAAATATCTTTGGAGTAAAATACCATTTTATACAAGTTGATATGATATTCATTGATTTGCTTGCCAGCGTTAGTGCACAATCAATAATGTTTACATCTCCTTGATATTAATACTAAGAAAACGATACATAAACACTTTAACTATAGATTAGTTGCGCTGATAAGCGAAAAGTTTCTTGTGAAAAGCCCTTCAGAAATATCGTTTAAAATACCAACTGTTTGTCGTAATACCAAGACTATATCATGAGTGGTTTTATGATAATACAGTGTTTATAGAAATCCAGAATAGTATTTGATATGTTTCTTGGTAAATTCTTATCTATAATTAAGTCAATGTTGGTGACAAAACAAACAAAACAATAATATTTAGCATTATCATTTTACTTTGTTTATATTATAAGTTCGTTTAGTGCCTAATAACAACTTGTTATTTGTACTAAGAAAACCTTTAACTCTTCACTAAAGGCCTTCAATATTTTATAACGTGGTGTTTTATGGTCGGTCTTATGTTGATTATCAGCTAACTGGGTCAACCAATATCAGAAGACAATAAAGCGAATTATAAATATGAAATATTCTTCATTTTTAGCCAGAAATTTAAGGTTTGCGGAATTAGTCAAAATGTCAGTGTTATTTATTAAAATCAGTTTCAGTCAGAGATATAATTGTTCCCAAGAAATAAAGTTACAGTGGTTTTAAAACTTGTTTTTCTAGCATCTCACATTTAATGGAGAATCTTCGGAAAACTTCGTAATGTGACGTCATGTTTGACAAACATAGACGCCAAATGCTCACCATGGCCTCGTTTAACCTGTGTTATGTGTTCTATATTGTATTTGTTAAACATATAAAATGGCGTATTTTGCCGCATTTAATTGTGCAAATGGGTCTGCCAGTGGATGGAGTATGCATTCATCCCCCCTAAACAAGTCTCGTTTGCCAGATTGGCTGCGAAACCTGAACAGAGTGCTGTGGAAGCAAACTTACTACTTCGATGATGATGATGATTGATGTTTTACGGCCACTTTTGTGCACAAGGTAGGCTAAATGGGCCGAGCGACCCCCAATTGTAATGAGGCCAAGTCAAAGACAAAACAACCTTCAAATATGCCCACGCACAGATTCGAACACGGGTGGGAGTGATCTGTAGTCCAACACGCTACCGCTAGACCACGGAGGCGCCCTACTTCGAGGAACATATGTACGTTATTTCGCCGTCTATGGCACAATCGGTTGGATATGACATGAAGAGTGTCAAGATCACAGAAGATGCCATTCCAACAAACTGGGCAAGGCTAAGTACAAAACAATCAGCTGTTTGATGGAGAAACTGAATAGAAAACGGGTATTTATGAACGATAATACGGTAATCTTGAATAAAGTAAAATTTCATTTATTCGCAATAATGTTGTACTTAGGCCTACTCAAATGGTCTTATGGTTGTTTATTGTAGACACTATTAAACTGTTAAAATAGTAGGTCTTAATCCATGTAGGTGCCACATATGGGAGAGCCCAGTGCATCTACCGGGCTCCCGTGTACCGGCAAATATCACCTTATTTTAAATGGCGTTATGTGTTAAGGTGAGGGAAATATCCGCATTCAGGTCCAGTGTGTTGACTTATCAATTAAGATTATACCAACTTAAACAAATACACACCAATCTAACTCTTGTTGTGGACCGGGGCCTGGTGTCGGTGACACAGGTGGATGCTCCAGATACACGTCTTCACTAGCTGCAGCTAATTCTTCATACGGAGGATTTACGTCAAAAGTATTGTACTTTCAATGGAATTTAATTTTTGACGCGACAATAATACTGCATATTACACTCAACAAAAACTAATTCGGATCAAATTGGCATGTTATCTAACGTACATGTGCGTAAGCCATTCATGAAAGTGTGACTTGAAATCTCTAGCTAAGTAATATTTTCAACAATGTATTCCCAAGGAGAAACAAACTCGGAAATTGTCACAGGGAGCTGTCATTAAAAAACCTTTTAAATTCATTCTCACTTCTTATCTGATTAAACATAAACGACAACTCAAACTTAACAAAAGTGCGATATGCTGCATGCCGACTTCAGGATTCTCATGGAGCAGAGAAAAGACTCTCCAAGAAATGTCGTAATACAGAAAAGATCAATTTTTATTGATATTAAGAGCCTACAACAAAGATGATGAACATGTAGTTGTCCTGATTTAGCACACATTTGGTAATTGTATATAACAGTCATTTTTAATTAATGGACATTAACATAGAGATCGGCAGTAACTACACCGTGATTGAGGTAGCCATTGGATAAAGGAATATTACCGCTGATTCACAAAACGAACCAAATATCTTTCAGGAAGCATTGCGCTTTTTTATTTGAAGTATTTGTTTTTGGATACAAATGAATACACGTACAGTTTCTAGACTTTTGTCTCTGAATTGCAGTATATATATATTATATATATATATATATATATATATATATATATATATATATATATATATATATATATATATATATATATATATATCATTCAAAGATCCTCACTGTTAAGAAAAATTAGAAACTGCATTGTTTCCATGAAATTATATTCCAAATTGTATGAATATCATAATGATATAACAATGTGTCTGCTTTGAATTAATATATATATATATATATATATATATATATATATATATATATATATATATATATATATATATATATATATATATTACGCGCTGATAATAATATGCACTAAAAAGCTTATACTATTCATTTGTTAAGAAGTCGTGGTTATGTTATTGTTTTGTTGCACAACTGTGTCCAATAACAATACATATTATTATGTCATATCATATGTTGAGTTGTATTGACATACACTATAAATCCATCCATACATTCTTACGGACATTATGGGCTGTTCTGATGTGATAGATGACATAGTTGTTGTCAACTACTACAGGCTGTCTGGCGTCCAGAACTTCATATGAGGTGAGTTTTCTATGATCTCACTCAAATTATTCTCCTCAGTGTTGCTGCCAAAGACTGCCATGTCGTCTAAAACTCCGATGGTCCCTTGATATCAATATGGTTAATATTTGTGTGGAAAAGATCTTGGGACTTGACAAGACCAAATGGCATCCTCAGGTAGCAGTACCTTCCAAAGGGTGGGTGAAAGGTAATGAGTAGAGAGCTTGCCTTATCTAAATTCAGCCAGCAGTATCTACTCGGATTATAGAGTACTGATACACTTTGCTCCAGTGAACTTGAATGTGATTTCTTCTAGGGTATGTGTTTCTTAGTGAAACCTCATAATGGCCTGATTTAGCTCTTTTGGGTCTTGAAATATTCTGAACTTGTCACTAGACTTACGTGGGACAATCAGATCGTTTCTCATTCAGATGAAATGATACATAAACCACCTGTTGGGTACAATTTACCTCAAATGAGCCATTGACTTCACAGGCGGTAGATGTCTCGCTGATACTGAAATGCATTGTGATCAACTTCATATTCAGTGATGTGCCGTATCCTAGTATATACCAGGATCATCTCTCTTCAGTATATAAAACTCTGCGCTTGTCCAGGGCTACTCAGCAGGCTTGCATAATGAGTAAATTTTGCGTTCATATATGTCCCTCTCATCTATGAATTTGCCCTTGTGTGTCCTAATTAACCTCTTTTTTGTTCATCAGAACCCCGATGAATTGCATTTCTCGAGGCCTTTCTCTCCAAAGAATACACTACGTGTTTGACTTGGTTTTCTTTCCTCACGTAACTCGCATGTTTATTTATTTGAAAAATGCGATTGCCAGCTTTTATAATCACTATTTCTACCCGAGTTTTATTGCCGAACTATGTCAAATGTATATACAATTATTTAATGTCGATATCACGTTCGGTTTGCACCTTTAAATTTTCCCATGATTTGAGTTAGGCATTAAAATGTGTGGGCAAACATGAGCGAAATTTCCGAGATGTTCCACAGCAGTTTGTCAATTAATTATAAAAAGGGTACTACGGAACGCCAGTGATATATTGTTTACATGGAATGTGTGATTCTGTGATTTTATTGATGTGCTTTATGTGTAAATCATTATTCCAGCGTATTATGCGTTGTATTGATTATTGTTCAATATATAGTATTCAGACAACTATATTGCGATATAGTCTTAGTACAGTCACTAGGAATAATGTGTTAGTTTATTTATAATATAATGTACAAGTAGGTAAGACTCGTTGGAGAAGAATCCACAATTTAACATACTCAAAGTAGCATATGACATGAGAATAGGGCACTAACAAAATAATAAAGGCGTTTGATCAATCATTGACTTATGTGTGAAATGTATGTGAAAACCAGACATATCCTTGTCTGGGGATTTACACCAAAGTTACTCGAAATGGTTTACTTTTATTTTACTCAAAATCACCATCAATGCACTCTTTACATAATTATTAAACACAAAGCAGTTGTTATTTCAATATAAAATTTCGATATCCACAGCTAATGCACAATCAATAATATTTATATTGGCTTGATACTAAGAACACAATATATAAGCACCTTAGCCGTAGTTTAGTTCAACTGATAAGCAAATAGTTTCCTGTGAACTGCCATTTTACAAATATCGTTTTAAGATCCTAAATCTTTGTTGTAACGCCAAAGCTATATCATGACAGAGCGATATTGTGATAAAACATAACTCATGAAATCCAGAATAGATTTTGATACGTTTATTTGTATATTCTTATCAATAATCAAGTCAGTTTTGACTAATACGTTTAACATTAACAATTTACCATGATGATTATAATATATGTTCTCTTATTGTGCATTATGTTTGCGTAATAACATATACAACAAGCAACGTGTGCTAAGAAACCTTTAGCTCTTCACTAAAGGTCTTTAATATTTTATAACTTGGTGTTTTATGGTCAGTCTTATGATGATTGTAATTTAACCGGGTCAGTACAATATCAGAAGGCAATAAAGTGTATTATAATTATGAAATACTCATCGTTTCTAGGCAGATATTTAAGGCACAGTCTCTTCAGAGGTCTGTATTCAACCTTACTTCTAATTTGTACACCAAAAGTTCGACTTATTATGTTTATGGCCATATCTTAGTTTTCAGCTTTGATGTGACACAGATTTGCTTAACTGATGCTTCGGCATGGTGGCTTCTTAGCAGGTAGAATAAAACTACTGCCTCATCTTTCTAGTCAATTATCTTAGACGTGTTTTTTTTGGAGTGTATTCACTTGTAGATTCTATTTTTAATTAAACAATAGAGTAATATATCTTAAGTAGCATTAAAAACATCTAAAATTAAAAACTCTTAAAACTTTAATGAAGCTTGTATAAAATTTAAGGATATATGTTTTGTATTTTCATTTTAAAATGGGTGAATTTGTGCTGAAGTCAAGCAAATGTGAAATGGAGATGTTTCTGACATATTTCTAATCTGTATCTTCCTGGGTAAGTATGTCTGACAGAAACTATTGATTTACCAAGTTAATTAGTCAATCAATTAATCAATCCATCAATATTTATTTCAAAACGTACGATTATATATGATTTAATTTCAAGGACTTTCATAGTTACATATGCACAGTTTAAGAATAATTTTGTATATCTTCATTTGGATAATTATTACTAAACCGATCAAATACTGCTGCTCTAAAAGATATACACCGTGTTTTAGTTCCTGAGAATGAATCAAGTATATATTTATCTAAACCAAACATCCACACTGAGGAATGATTGAGGTGAAATTTTAAACAAAGGTGGGTTTCATCAGTCATACTTTATTAATACACATATTATGACAGACAGAAATATCTGCTCAAAATTAAGTACATTTTTGTTACTATTTTTTTATCTTGGTAAGAACTGCGAATATTCGTATCATCAGCAAACCGTATAGACACATAGGATATACTATAATATACTATTTGGGTATTTTTATGCATTTATAAATAAGAATACCAATTTGCACGTCGACAAATATTCACTTGTAATGTTTTGTGTTTTACTTACAAATAGTAGTTCAGCCAAACCCACGACATAACAACCATTGGCAAAGGTCAATAAATATACCAGTCCTGAAAGTAATTTACTAGTCATGACTACACCAAATAAACTTTCACATACATAACGATTATTTCATAATGTGTGAACTTCACTGATTTTGTATATAGCATTATAAATACACTTAAATATTCATTTGAAGAAAAGAAACAAGTCATTGGTAGCTGATCCCAAAAGAGCATCTGATTTCAATTGCTGAAACCTGGAGGAACCTAAGTTTGGTTCAATTCCTGTTTCAATTGTTTATTTATAAATGCCTTCAAAAAGCGAGTTGTTCAGATTTGAGTTCAAAAGCAAGTTTCAGAGGCTACCTAGTGGCTTCGACCTTCAAATCCAGGTCGTTCATACTAGACTGTCAAGTATTTGACTGTGGCCTGAAAAGAAATATGGCCGCCTGGACTCCAGAAGGCTACATCGTGTAAGAAGCTGGAGGGTTGTGCGAGCTCCAGTTCATGCCAGTGATAGTTTAACCAGTAACAGGAACGGGCCAGAAACCAAACCCTGGGCCCTGGACCGGGGGGGGGGGGGGTACCATAGACGGTTCTTCGAGTGATGGTGATGACGACACGGCGCGCTGTTCCCACTGTCACACATTTTCCCACAACCTGTTGGCTGTTCATAAAAATTTGACGGGGGGGGGTTATATTTTCTGGCAGATTGATAGCTGAAACAGAATGGCTATATCTGGGCCATAAGGTGTAGCTGCAGATGCGACTTTATTCTAGCCTAATAATTGTATTCGCCCGCAGGAAGACTCAAATTGAACATTTACTAGTCCTATCAATTTTGTACTCGCCTCGGACGAACGGGTGAGCGTTAAATCCGAACCCTGTTAGCTTTCTTTAAGCTAAAGTATTCCCGCAATAATTAGGTATTTTTTCTTCTGAAAGAAACAATTTTATGAGAAATATACGTTGTGTAATAATAGATTCGGATTGATTAAAATGTTTATATCAGGGCGACGCCAGATATCTCATAACTGGCATGGGAGCATGAAAATTCATGATAATAACAAATCTTTGCCTCTATTTAGTAACAGACATTTTTGTGTTTATGCTGAAGCATTAAGCGCACTTCAAGGAAAGTAACTGGCTTTTAGCTTTGAAATAATGATACGTGTTAACATAATAGATCGTTATTTTTTATGGGTTGCATACTTCAAAATAACTTCAGATTAATCTATTCAAATGATTATTTCTATGAGAGAGCAATTCGAAGACATGAAATTGAACAAACAATTATTATTTTACATGTTTGGGTTTTATTATTTACAGAGTTTAAAGATGTCTTTTTACAGTTAACAAACAAAAATTCCTATACATCTATTCTAAACTCTACTTAAATTAAATTAAATAAATTTATATTTGGCCAAACTAGTTATTATATTCACATTTGAAATTGATATCTCTTTATTGGGTATCAATTTAATAACTTTTGTAGCGGATTAAAATAAATAATGAAATATATTATATATTTCAAATATTGGTACTGTCGCAATATTGTTAATGGGCGGATGAAAATTGGGTAAATGCGACATTTGTGAAATAAAATTTCTTTCCCATAAACTGTAAAAACAATCAACCATTCAGTCACTTCTTCACTAGGTATAAATTGATATTAGTTAGATATCAGTTGAAATGTTGATATCAAAAACCCCCAAATGTTCTAAATGGATGTAATAAAACATGAAATCAATACATCAGTGTACTATGATGAGACAGTGATTAAAGCACTGTGTTACAAACATCCAGGATGTGTGTTCAAATCTGGCTCATGCCTGTGCTTACGCCCAGACTACACATCTCAACTTAACTTTCTGAGATTCGGATCAATCTTAGGGTTTTTTCCCAATAACACACAAATCAGTTAACAGTTCTCTTCATTAGTGATGTCTTCAATATGTTTTTTTTCCTTTGATTTTCTTTGAAGCCATCAATTATATTTACATTCTGTTATAATAAAATACTTCAGTTTATCTTTTCTCACAGTACAGGTCAAGGTCCTACTTAATTTAAAACATGCAACATTAATTCTATATCGAGTCATCGAACAACATTTTCTTCATGGCATATTACAAAGTTTGCCTTTACTTATATTATAAAAAGATAATTAAACAAACACAGAAATCCAGACCAAGCCTAAATATGAAAATGCGCTCTTGGCTACTGTAAACTCGGAATTTTTTAGGTATCTTTTATTTCGCGATTTTCACAAATAAGAAGGAAAAAAACCCTAAATTTAAAGGACTCAAATTAAAAACATTCTCGTAAATGACCTGACATCTCAGAAGTCATTGATAACATCAAACGGTCTAAAGTGGTTGTGGATAAAATCATTATACAAACAGTCACTATTGTACTCACATATGTCATAGGGTTGCTTGTAATGTTCATTGTCCATCAATGAAAGCAAGATAACATCAGTTAACTTGGTAGAAATGATGTTATGGTTTAGGGCGGGATCAACTGACTGTTGTGTAATTAAACAATCAATATTATGTCAGCATGCAATGTTCACGTTAATTCTAACCAGGAGTGACTATTCTTATCGTATAACTATTAATAAATATACTCCATATCCATAAAATGTAGACTTTGCAAACTAAATATAGGAAATCATAGCAAACCATATTTAATTTCTAAATATGATTTCACTGATAATATGTTTGGCTACCGTATGTGATATTAGTACCTCTGTTTTGTACCAGTATTCACACAAATATATACTTACAAAACTAATTTATTGTTCATGCCTTATCAATTATCTACCAACTCAATAATAACATTTTTACAATCTTTACTATAGCTACAAGACACTCTATCCTATAAACACTATTTTCTGTAAAGGAATAAATTAATGAAAAAAAGAATATTAAAAAAACCCAGTATTATGCCGAAAAAGTAGCACATTTCAAAAATTGATTTAAAGAAAACCTGGAGGACCTTAATATCACTGATTGGGAAAACTGATAATAAAAGTGTGATATCAGATAGGTTTAAAAATAAACAACACTAAAATTAAAACAAACAAAAATTAGTGCTGACAACTTTTCCGACTATTTTATAGAAATAAATATGCACCAAATATATCTCCATCTAATAAGCCGCTTCAGCATTATCTTCAACATAATTTATTCTTTATTATGCCCACTGGGCGCTTTCATGGCATAACTGGGCACACGTGGCCACAGTTATAAGGCACCTGGGTTCAAACTCACGGCCGGACTATGTCAGAAGGGCGTTTCATCTTTCACCTCGAGTCATTTACCTTCTGAGGTCACTCGGTTCATTTAGCATCTACCTCGTGCACAAACATGGCCGTAAAACAACAATGTTTACATTTTATGATGCCTATAGAACCCATTGAAATTACAAGAATCATAACGTCCCTCAAACCTAAGACAAGTTCTGGACATGATACCATATCCTGAAAACTTCTAAATTCAACAAAACGCAACATTTATATGTACCACTCTCTTTAATTAATACAGGCATTATACATTGTTTCAAATTAAACATTAAATTGTTTAACCAACATACATTAGGAAATTTGGCTCATTACATATTTTACTTACAACATTTATTTTCTTTATTACCATATTTCAAAGAAAGTAACTAATCTAAACTAACTACAAGAAGTTATGCTAAGTGTTAGAATTTGCAGAGATATTGCTATTTGGTAATTAACTACCGTTTAATGTTTAGCACGGGCAATATAATATCTGACAACATCAATTTCTGGTCGGTAGTCAGTACTTACACTGACATTGTATTATCTTGGTGAATCGTGGAAACATTCCTTAATTGACCTGTTTCTGATGCCATCTTATTAAGCGGAAAATTATCACCGAAATAAATCTTCTCCGTCCGTTTCTATATGAATAACTCGATCTATGTAAGCAGTCAACTTAATTATTGTTTTAAAATAAAACGCAGGACCTTTTAACAATTGGTTCACAATATCCGGAAAAACAGAATCACTCAAAGACTCTTGACCTAATATAAACAATAACTACTGATCCGGACGTCAGTACATGGAGTTTGTTGGATTAGCGGGTGTTATTAAGAAAACTAAATACTTGGTGACCTTCAAAGATTTCTTTCGCTATAATATTCCAATTCTTATTACATGTACTCGTTTTTTTTTTGTTATATGTCGTTTAGATACCAAACATGGAACGGGTATACCGCGGACCAGAATGGAATACGGCCCTGTTCCATATTTGTTTTAATAAATATTTAAATATATAAATATTTTTATATGCCACTCTATGAGTTGGTCTTTTATCAGTTACTTAACTTTGACCTCAAAACTTAAGTTGTTGTTGAACTAGATTAGGTCGTGTTAATGGGAAAATGTTACACAAATATTAAAAGTGACATAAGACTCTTTGTATTACTTCTAAAGTTTTTCTTAACTTACGTCGACATAATAACTCTCTCATAGTAATATGTTGGCATTTATATTAATTAATTAATCGATGAAGTTGACTCTCTATATCCCTCCTAAAATCTTCAAATAATGTTTAAATGTCATGTTTGGAGTGACGAAGATCAGTATCGATGTGTTATAAATAGGTCATCAAATCTAGCACGAATAAATTATCTCTCGTATTAATTATAGTTATTAATCATAAATGTAAATGCCCGAAATAGGTTCTAACAAAAAATAATATTGTCTTGAGGTTAACAGAAACAGCAAATATTTACACGTGAAAGTGTGCACAGGTAAACACATATGCGCGTATATATATATATATATATATATATATATATATATATATATATATATATATATAACTCTGTATTTCACATATTATTAAATTGTGTTTATTCATGGTTCTTTCCGAAACGACGATAAATTCAGAAAAACAACGACACCATTTAATCAGTAAAATAATTGTATTGATATCCTGTGATCTTTATTTCTTCTGATCCAATGTGACTTCAATAGAATCACAAAAATACTGAAAATAAAGTAGTAGAACATTATTATAGTGTCATAATAATGTGATATCATCATAATTAACGATAACTTTTTGCAATTAAAAATAAATCCTACTGCACCGAAAAGGTTACATTTCATGGATGTAGACAGTCTTTTAGTGCGCATTTTGATTTTTCTCTGCCCTGATTGTAAGATAATCATTTTCATCGTCTTTCACGATCCACCTTAATGGCTGTATACACGTTCATTCACCGTCATCTTCATAATATTAAACACAATTAATTACAATATAAGAATTTAATTAATTTTATTAATTTAGACATATACACTCTATGTATTAATAATAATAATAATAATAATAATAATAATAATAATAATAATAATAATAATAATAATAACAACAATAATACTACTACTACTACTAATAATAATAATAATGCATTTTATATAGCGCTCTATATAATTGAATTAAAATTACCCTAAAGTGCTGTACAGATAAAAGAAGTAGTTAAACATGTACCAAGTATAGACTTTAAAACATTATAAACAATTTCCTATTTAGACATTAAAACAATGATAACATGGCTATGAATATGCAATGTCAAAGAAATGCGTCTTAACATTCTTGTTGAACAAGTTGAGGGACTTAGACTGCCTAGTTATCATTGGTAAATTGTTCCACGGGGAGGCAGCTTACTTGCTGAAACAGCGATTTCCATAGGTTGCCGTACGTGTCTTTGGCACACATAGCAGGCAACCTGACTCCGATCTCATTGAACGTCTTGGATGGTAGGGTATCACAAGTTCCTCCAGATATACAGGAGCTGTGCAAATACAAATACACATACACAAACACTCATAAACTAGACAAGACTTGATATCAACGAGATGGCGACCTGCTGACGGCACTGAAATTGTTAACATTTGAAACCAAATTGACTTGACTGACTGACATCGGGAAGATACTGACCCCTAATGAAATGATGACGATTTCCGATGAGGCGACGATGATTGATGACGAGACGATTATGTTCACGATGATGACTCAATGACACAGTTCACATCCATGCAAAAATAGTAATATTGCTGTTTGCACTTTAATGGCCCTGGAGCACATAGTAGTCCACATGGTAGAATGCCATTTTCAGTACGTATTACCTATATTATAACAGCTTTAATCTTGCTAAAACAGATATCCTGAATTAATTAAGTTACAAAATCCAACAACTAATGCATCAGAGCTTAGGTATGATTAAATACATATTTTAGCACGAACTTCTTAAGACTACGAGTCTGATCTGTTCAAACTGCTGTCCGTTTCTGACCGCCATATCTAACTTATCACAAGCCAACTCGTCTCTGGTCAGTCAGTCTTGAGTTTAGCAGTGTATACATGGGCTAGTCTGATGAAGTGGAACACTAATGAGATACACAGCCACAAACCTAGCATTACAGATAGAGCATTTCCCAAACATAATATTGACTTTGTAACAATGAACAGCCCTGGGTCATTACTATGTTCGTGTTTAATGTATTTATTCACTCATTGTTCTCAACTAGTTTGCAGTCCTTTATGTGCCACGTAGCTTAAAACTCATTGGAGGTGAAGCAGAACATTGGAGCGAGGTGAATATTACCGCAATGAAATCCAGTTTTTACCTGAATATTTTACCAGTGTCGTTTTATCGAATCTGACTGGTCCACTTCAGCGTTTTGAATTTCCTCCGCCATTTCTCACCAGGTTATACACAGGGGATATTATCTTCCTGAACTTCATTAAGTTCTTTCCGCTGTTCAGTATTAAATCAACTTACACCAGCAGTGAATCAAATACAATGAGATGCCGAATATTGGACGAACTTGATAAAAATACCAATTAATTGTGAAGTTATGAAAATGGCTTGTATATATATATATATATATATATATATATATATATATATATATATATATATATATATATACATGACATAGTATTATTCGATTTTCTCCTAGTTTTCATTTAACACGGTTTTTGATCAGTTTTATATAACGACAATGAAATTAAAATAATTAAAATATTTTAGCTTACCTGTGAACGACAATTGTTCATACAATAAAGAGTAAAACAAAAGGGAAATATTGAAAACTATTAAGTATTTATTTTCTTGAATCTAAAAGAATAATAATCGTATTATATTTTAAGAGAAATTATCGACATTTATAAAACGTCTGAAAGTGAATTCTTTAAACATATTTGGAAGAAATATACCTGCGTAAGATGAGGAAAGGGGAGTCGGGGGGATGATGTTAGGGTAAATGGGCCGAACGTCCTCCAAAGGTAGTGAAGCTAAGTCAAAGATGAAACACCGTTCAGATATACCCAAACCGAGATTAGTTACACACATTTAACAACAGAATACTGTAATACTAATTATAAAGATTTAATAAACCAAATATTCACATATTTAGCCGAATAGTTTTACATACACTTAACCACCCCAAAATAAATTATACATACTATCCCAAACAATTTGTACCCAGACACAATTAATATGTTTCAACTCCGTTCTATCATGATAACATCCCTGAATGTGGAAACCATCTAAATATGTTGAATGGTGAGGCCTGTAAGTCCGTATGATGTGATGATTGATGTGTAGATATTCTGTATGACTCTGAGTCTAATAGTTTTGTCTATAACCTTGATGTATTTTCACTTTAGTCAACATGAATGTTCGATGTTTGTCTTTGGCTTATGGAGATAGGAATGCACGACACTAACTGATCATCTAGATGCATAATCATTCTATAAAGGTGTCCCAGGGAAGCTACAAATAGCTAATTCTCTGCCTTGCCAGTCTATGACATACTCATATTCTTTGAGTTCCAGCATGTGACATCCACGCGGCCCTGAAACCCGTGTCAAAATGATAGGATTACTAGCCCCATGACTAGACCCAGACAGACAATGTACACCGAGCATACACTTACATTCCGGTGAACAACACAACCACAGACTCACTGATCTGTGCTCACTCAAGCATAACATACACCCTTCATCAAAATTATTAGACCTTATTGTGACACTGATGTACAGAGTAAAGAACAGCTGATATGGGAAAGTGATCAGAATCTTCGAGATCCTCAACGATGAAATTTCTCACACAGTTGAACAAATTGGATGATATCAACAGGGATGTTGAATGTGTCAACCGTGTAAATTTCATGTAGCGAAGTGTGTCCAACGCAGTCAAAAGGACTAAAATCATCAATATTGCTAGTTCTGATGTTAAAATCACCAGTTACGAATATATCATGTTCTGACTCTACAATGTCATATAATAATCCATCAGCTTCACCTACACAATCTTTTTCGTCTCATTCAATATAAAATGATGAACCATCACAAGGTATGTATACACATCCTGAGATAATGGGTTTATCTAGACTGAATAATTAATTACAAAGTTTGAAGGAAAAAACCCATAATCACACTTTTGTATCAATGACACTCCAGGATTAATAATTGAATTTACAAATACAACAACTCAACCTGGAGATCTCCCTCTGGTGTTTCTGCGTTAGTCATATAAAATATACTGCTGATATTCTGAAAATAAGTTTTAGAAAAGGGTGATCTGGATATCTGTCGATGTCCAGATTTCTACTAAACATTTTATAGCACGTGATTGTATATACGACATTGTCGATTCGGAACGATATTTTGCGGTAGAGTTAATTGCATGTATGTTCCAACAAACTATTTTCAAATATTGTCCAGGGCCGTGGCCCGACCGCTATGAGTGGTCCCTTTGAACTCGTGGATTTTGACTCAGTGGAACTATATCATCATTAATTCCAAGAATATGCAGTTGATTGTCTATAAAAGGTTTGTCTTACCTGAGAGATACTGCATTGACACAATCGCATGAAGCTTGCATCACTGGATATAGACGACGTGTGGTTTCACGCACTTCCTTGCACTTACACCGAAGTTACAGAATTGCATGATTATTAAACGTAAAAAGTAGATATTGTCTACGTAATTCATTGTTGTCCACAGCATTAGTGTACAATCAACGATGTTTAGATCTGCTTGATACTAATACATACGCACTATGGCCGTATATTGATTCACCTGATAAGTAAACGATACCAAATGTTTGTTATGATACCAAGGCAATATCATAACAGAGAGGGATTGTGTTAAGCCATAGTTCATAGAAATCCAGAATAGATTCTGATATATTTCTTTGTAATTTCTTATCAGTAATTAAGTCAATTTGACTGACCCCAGTGTTGATAACAAAATATAAACACAACAATATTTAACATTAACAATACACCTTCATTATATTATATGTTCATTTTTGGTACATTGACTTTGACTGATAACATTTAAAAGTTGCTACCTGTGCTAAGGAACTATTAGCTCTTCAATAATGGCCTTCAATATGTTATAACGTGATGTTTATTTACACTGTTGTGTTAATTATGAGCTAACTGGTTCAGTACAATATCAGAAGGCAATAAAGTATAACTACCAAATATTCTTCATTAATAGGCAGGAATTTAAAGCACAGTCTTAATAGGTGTGTGTTCAACCTCACTTCTAGTTTGTAAGCTGAAACTACTTCGTATTATGTCTGTGACCTATTTTACGCACGCACTCACACCCACCACGCGCGCACGCATATATATATATATATATATATATAAGCAAATACATATATAAAGCCGGTATATATATATATATATATATATATATATATATATATATATTGTGTGTGTGTGTGTGTGTGTGTGTGTTTTACATGTGTGGGTTAGCATATGTAAATATATGTTATTTTTAGCGTTACTTTTAGCGACACTTCTCCCTCACTCCAGTGACGATATTTAAAGATTATTACTTTTTGTGTAACAAAACTTGCAGCTTACCTAAAAACTAAAATGTATTTATTTTGTTTATTCTAAAGAATTAATAATTGTATTATGTTGTCAGAAAAATTATTGTGTTTTTAAAAAGCCGAAAATTGAATTATCTAAACTTGTTATGAAGAATGAAACAAAGAAAATGAGACAGGGAGGAAGATTACTAGGTAGTTAACTGGATTTGTTCAGGTGTATAATTGTGGACATTAATTTATTCCAGTTCATCAGACAACATCGTTGTCCATCTTTTAATTACCACCAATATATCTGTCCATCTTTTAATAACCACCATTAGAACACAATTGTAGGGGTTGTATTTCTTCAAATCATACATCTAATTCTCAAACATTGACCATTAGATCATTTTCTACGCTGTATGTAGAAATGTTATTGTTTAACGCTTATATTTGTGAATCAGTATGCTATCTGGTCTGAATGACTTACAAACATAATAAAATGATGTGAAATGAGAAACACTTTCTTCACATAAATAGGATCGAATTTTAAATCCAGGTATTAGAGATCGATAATCAACCATCCTATTAGTTACGCCATGTCTCGCCTCGTTATGTGTGTAGAAGATTTATCCAAAAGTGTATTACGTTATTAGCCCATACATAATATATCTCTTTTGATAGTAAAATCAGTAACCGTAATTCTGGTTGTTCCAGTATTTTATATGATAGTCATATTAGCAGGATGACCCCATTGTTGTTATATCCGACTACTCTTCTTTGAACCGATGTTCTTGTGTAGTTATCTCGGAGATTTATCAGTAATTCTCTGTCGAATTATTAATAATAAATGTAAATATATGAGCCAAGGACAGTTACTGACAAGGTAATCTAAAGGCTATTCACAATTATTATAATTCCCAACCTTTGAATTGCCAACGTCGCCATTCAATTGTCTTTAATCTATCAGAGAGTACTTATAGAAATTCTTCTCTCTCTCTCACACACACACACACAACACACACACACACACACACACACACACACACACACACACACACACACACACACACACACACACACACACACACACATATATATATATATATATATATATATTATATATAATGTATGTATAGGCAGCCTATGTGATGAAAGCAGAAAAACAAACTGAAATCACTCATTCACAAATTTAGCAGACCTACCAGCGCGTTACATATTTAGGTATATAGATTTATGTGACTTTGACTCTCTCTTTCAGTGACTGATGATGGCCTAATACCGACTTCGGCCTCTTCCTAAATATGCTTCGGTCTTAAATCAATCATATTTTAGTATTATTGATGATTTATGTTTGAAGCGCCGATTAATTAATGATATATGGTTATGGAAGTGCTTTCTGCAACCTATGATAATGAGCTGATGGCGAATGATGACATAATGACAACATCAAAGTTTAACCTTGTCAAGAATCTGCCGAAACAGTCTCAGAAACTGGAACGTATGACTAGCGTGGATAGTTGTAAACAGATCATCGAACAGTATAACATATCCCAAGCTGGCTCCACGAAAGAGCTAGAAAACGATAGACAAAGAAACATATGCAGCCGTCGTCTATCAAAGGCTAGCTATTCAAAGAACAACACTGACACCTTCAGTCAAGATGGGACAGTTCACAGTCAGAACCCAATTAGGAAGACCGTCATTCTTCTGGAAACGCCTGCCGACAACAAGAAGACTTCTGATGCTCCTGTTTTTACTGACAAAGGGTAAATATTGTCTGTTCATATATTAGAGACTAATAAAAATTAAACGAATGTTTGAATCATATTATTCTTTTTTTCTAATCTCTGGTAAAGGTTGGAATTGGCATACAAAACGTTAAGTCTAGTTTTGTATAGGTACTGGTATCTTCGATGCATAAAATGGGTTATACCATATATATACAATATTTCCAGATATTCTCGTGCAGCTCAACTCAGTCTGTTATATGCCACAATGTTAGGACTTCTCGGGGTAGTTTTCCCTATAACAGAAGCGTTGACTGAACAATGGCTATCGTCACATATAGTAGGGGTATGTATATAACGATATCATCTCCAATAAGGTGTCAAATGTAACGTTATAAACAGGGTCTATTGTATATCACAAACAAAACATGTAACGATTTAAGTCTAATAAGGTGTGTTATTATGACCTTTAAGGAATAGTTCACTTACTTTACATTTTCAAGACTAATAAAAATATGTTTATACAAAATTTAGTAGTAAATAATTCAATTCAAATACTGGTGAATCGACTATAACGCGTCTATGGGCGCCGCCATTTTGAGGCCAGACAAAATAGTGAAGTCTGATGTCACTAGGTACGATATGTTTGTATGATACAGTTAAAACAATGTAAACAAATATCAGCCAAACATAAGATATCAGAACCAAAGCGTATTTACCGATATTACAGTATACCTGGACTGAAATGTTGCTGAAATGACTACAGAAAACTTGATAACGAAATTCCTGATGAAGAATGTTTTTACTCTACCGAGATGTCATATTCATGTAAATAAACCGACGACGGCGTCAGTTAACAATACTTATTAGGTTAATTACGAGGGCAGGTATGATCACGAGGATGGCTAAAGGAGATCACCTGTGACCTAGTTTTTATCGCCCTCCTCATCCTTGTACTAATTGACGTCAGAGCACGCCATTTTTCTCCTTCAAGTCGTAAAATCTGGCATTCGAGTAAACCATAATTGCGACCCTCAAGTAATATGTCTATGATGTTAGGCATATTTTGCTAATACTTTTGTGTGATTACGGGTTACCTTTGTAAAAATTACACAATTTAATCGTATTATCTGGGATTGAATTGTTTCTTTAAATACAATTTGTTTCGATCACTTGTCGTGATAGTTTGTCGTGTTAAACACGATTGTCGTGAAAAATGTTTCCCTTAATCCTGGAACACTTTTGTGTATTTGCTTAAAATATTAGTATATAATATGTTAATATTTAGATGAGCCAACTAGATTTACCAAGCCTGAATTGATTTGTGATTTAGTTTGTCTTGGTCCGGATCTGTTTATTCCATGAGAAGATCCATTCAAATATATTGGCGTTCATTGATGGAGTTTATTGTGTTTTTAAATTTATATCACATTTTATTGTATGTCAAATATTATTCTCATCAGTATATATAAGAGATTGTCATCATATTGATTAAATATATTTGATGTACAATTTTCATTTCAGGTTTTTCTTACTTATTTGTTCTTTGGGGGGTCGTTGTTTATTTTATACGTCGAGATCTATGAGATAATATTAAGAAGACGTCACCAAAAATTATCACGGAAGTCGAACGTTCGAACTGAAGGAAACGATAATGAAGGTAGCGATGTAACTGACATATCTGAGATTATCACTGAAGGATTATCAAATGTTACTGAAATGAACATCGAAATGGCTGACGAATCAAACAATTTCCCTCATCTGGATGTTTCATCGGTGAACGAACTTCCGAGTTTACGAGCAATGAGTGAGACAAGTCGGGATGTGGGGAATGCATTCCATCAGACGAGATCGCAGTCTTTTGATGGCGTGGACAGTGAGTTGCCAGAAGATGTCTACGATTACATCACCATGCATCACGGGACGGCAACCATCGCCAGTTTTGATACAAATTACTTCGTAAAATGTGGAATGATGCGTAAGTTCAAAGTGGCACTCGCCAACAATAATAGGGCTATACCGGAAGGTATAGCTCGAAAATATTTATTACACAATATGGAAAATCAAACAATAGTAGTGGTGACATTATGCTAACTCTAATCACCTCAAATAGAGCTTTATTGGTATATATTATATCACTGATGTTACGAGATGGTGGGTCTATTATAAGACTGTGTATCTTACAGTATTTGCTGTGGCTAATATGGTGTACGTCGCACTTCGGATTGAGGGAGAACACCAAAGAAACAAATGTACCGACATCACAGATCTCATATACCCGCATTATCTACATTTGGGCTTCATCATCATGCAGACATTTTTCTTGGGAAAAGAATGCAAGGTGATTGACTTTTTGAGAAACACGTATATACTATGTCAATCAAAAGCATACTCTAAGAATTTGTTTTAATAAGGATAAGTATCACCCAAGTTTAAGAAGGTATATGGGAATGCTTGTTTTCCTTCTGTTTTCACTGTCAACCATTTCAAAAATAATTTTGTCAATCATAAAAATATTATCCATGATGCGTTGCAGCTGGCCCTTCGAAAACACAAACGATTTGTAAATTTTGGATTGATGCACCTGGTGGCTACCAACTTTTGTGTATGGTTTAGATACTTGGTTATTGAGGTCGATGAAAGCGTGCATGAAGTTGATCATCATACTAACACAGATGATGCATACAAAATAGGTATCAATGAGATTTATAAGAAAAGTACACGATTTTAAAACAAGACTGAACTTCTATGAAAATGAAATCCATAATTGAACGAATCGTTTAAATTAATCAGCTATTATGCATTTTTTACTTTCCAGAGAACAACGCTACTAACAGCTGTCTGTCCAATCCAGCTATGGTAAACGCCGGACCTTATCTGTTTCCCTTCATTCTTGAGTACAGTTTAGTAGCCATGACTACACTCATTGTCGTGTATGGAAATATTAATATTCGAGTTACACGAGAATTATACCGTTCGATATGTTTGGCGTTAGACAAGAAACGGATAGAATCGGCGAAAAGTGAGTAAACGATTGAATACGAAAGCTGTTACTAAAATGTTTACTTCAAATGCTTACTGAAAATGCACATTAGTTAGTCATGAGGTGAATAATTTCTGTAACAGCCATAATCTTGATTATAAAGCTTACCTGTCTGTTTGTTTTTGCAGGTATTCAGGGAGGTGACAATGAGTATATAGCTACTGAAAATCGGGGTGCCTTTGATAAATCTCATAAAGGTTTGACCTTTGGTGGAATAATTCTGGCTGGTGTTATCGTCTCAGTGATTTTGTTTTTCTACTGGAAAGGCACCGGAGAAGACAGAAAGGCTCAGATGTGTTATATGATCAGCGAAATCCTTCTCTTGGCACTGATCACCATAAGTACCATAGTAGGCATGCTCCGTTTGTTTAACTTCATCTTTAACTCAACCAGTACCAACACATTGGATCACGCTCTACTACTGATTTCAGCCAACTTTCTTCTGGTGTTGGAGTTATTTTCTTTGTTATCTGTAATTTCATATATTTCTCAAAATGGAGCTGATATCCTGTTGGCTGCTGAAGTGCTGGAGCCTATAATCAGCATCATTCAGGCCATGATACAAGTGGCCTTCATCAACGATGGAATGCAACGGGTCAGCATCAAAGACGAGCATGTATGTCAGAAGAAAGGACGCGGCATAATCACATTGCTCATCGTGCTTAACGTGGCCATGTGGCTATTTGAGTCATTCCAGGAGAAGAGGTCAGACCAAACAGAGGAAATTGAAGTATATGGTCAAATAGCATGGGCGGTTATTGACAGTTTGGCTCACCCATTAGAACTGTTCTTTTATTTCCATTCGGCCATATGTCTATCACATATGTGGCACCATTGCTACAAGAAGCCGGAGAATAATATATTCCATAACAGATTACTCGGCTGAAGTTGGTTTTCTTTCACTGGTTTCGTTTTAGGCAGTAATATGTTGGTTGGCATTTTGGTGTATATTAACATGAATTGCCTTATCCAGTAGTCGTAATGAGTGGATGGTCATCAAGTCAACAAAGATAACGGAGGCAAAATGTGACAGTACGCTATGTAACATCAGGAGCTGGAAAGTTCAAAAGGAATTCCATGACTCCTAAAATAGCCCTCCCCGGATCTTTTTTACCAATCTTCGTTTAAAGTGTCCACTTTATTGACTTAAGCATTATTTCTTTATCTGTATAAGCCTTTTCGTGTTATCGCCATTAGAGAGATTATTATCAATACCATAATAGAAACGCCACACTACTGTGATATATTTTAAACAGTTAATGTAAGTTATCTGTAAATTGTTATTGGCGTTGTATATATACCGTATACCGTTGTATATATACCGTATAGCCTATTAATTCGATCGTAATTGAACATCACACAACCAATGTATACAGATCTGCCCTACATAATACATTCAGGTGACATGAAGAATTCATTGATGATGCATCAAAACATTGATGACGATGTTATATCAAGAAGGCTAACGTTTGATTTATTAATCAATTAGTAATTATTTAAATAAATAAAACAATACATCTGTGGTTTTGCATATTACTAACAATACATTCAGCGAAAATATAATATAATTGATGTTCCTTGTTATCCAAGCAAAGTTAATCACATTTATACTCATCACTCTACACTCATTATGGACACTAAGTATAATACTATCGCTGATCATTAGTATGATAAACAAGCAGCCTAATATCTTTAAACTTAGATTAATTAATGCACAGCTTGCATGAACTATCATATAAATCCGACTTAACTGGCATACAAACTGGAGTCAGTTTCTCAATAAGCCAATTGACGGGGTTCAAGTCAAGGCCGGAGATGTGGTAAATATGCAGTGTCCCTGTATTCACAACACTACCACCAGCAATCGAGATCCAAGTGAAGTAATTATTTGCAGGGTTGATTTTGTGAGAAATGTGTGACTTATGTTTGTGAGTTATTGTTTGGGTGAAAATTATAATATACTAATAAACGTTAATAAAAATAATGTAAACAATTTGAAACTGGAATCCTGTTTTATTAACACCACACATACAAACACACACTTGTCTTGATTTATAGACTTTTCTTTATATATTAATCCTTTAATCACATTTAATAACAGTAATATACCTATTCCAATTCAGGAGAAAACGGATTGAGTATCGCAAGTTAAACATATTATATTATCACTTTGATCAGCAATAAACAATAAAGTAATATATCTTTTTTAGTATTTAGCAAAATGTAAAATCACACATTAAAACTTGATTAGCCTTTAAAGGTGACAGGAAAAGAAATTCATATTTCCATTAAAATGATCTTTAATTTCCGAACTTTCACGAGCCATTGCTAGTGTCTACTACACTCGCTTGGAGTTACTGTGTGACGTTATCTTAGCGAAATATCATGTAGCGCCACAGCTTGTTTATAAGCGTTTTGACCAGTTCATAGACAAAATGTCAGATTCCGACGAAAGTTTTGACATCCTCAGGGATATCAAGCCCTACAGCTTTGAACCACTAGCGAAAAGGTCACAGACAGTATTAATTGTGAGGAATTAGCTGCAGCAAGTGCATACGTGGACCCAGAGCAGCTAGCCACTTGTGTCGCCGACACCCGGCCCCAGTCCACAACAAGAGTTGGATTGGTGTGTATTTGTTTGTGTTGGTATAAATTTAAGTGATAAGTTAACACACTGGCCCTTAATGCGAGTATTTCCCTCCTCTTATTGCATAACTTTATTTAAAATAAAGTGGTATTTGTCTCTATATGGGAAGCCGGTGGATGCATGGGACTCTCCCATGTGTGTCCTATACTAGTCTATAAAGGGATGTGCTGCCCTCGGTGTGTCGTATCTGTTTAGCCATTTTTTGGTAATTTTCGGGAGCATCTTGTTGTTACCGGCCATGTTTTGACGGCACTTACATGTCAGACATAATCATTGGTATTTGCTGTATGTTTTTGCACAATTCTATGCGACACAATACACCATTTTATATGTTTAATTAAGACAATATGGAACACGCAACACAGGCTAAACAAGGCCATGTGGCGTTTTGGGGGTCTTTGTTTGGCAAGGATGACGTCACATTCCGAAGTTTTCCACAGATTCTCGATTAAAGATTCGGCCATGTGATATGCTAGCAAAGCTGGTTTTAAAACCACTGTAACTTTATTTCTAGAGAAAAAAATTCTCTGATTGAAATTGATTTTAATGTATAACACTAACATTTTGACTAATTTAGCTATGCAATGTTTGTTTTACTATATTTTATCGATCCATCAACCAAATAATCCATCAATATTTATTTTAAAACGTCCGATCATATATGATGAATATTCATGGACTTATAACAAGGAAGTTATATATGTACACTTTAAGGATAATTTGCACGGTTTAATTTAGTCAAATATTACTGAACCCGTCAAAGACTGCTGTTCTAAGTGACGTACCCGTGTTTTAGTTCCTCAGAATGATTCAAACCAAAATTTACCTTAGTTGCTAAACCAAACACTTAATAATGATTGACCTGAAATTTAAAAAAAGGTGGGTGTCATCAATCATAATTTATTACTAAACACATACTAAAATACACACACACACACACACACACACACACACACACACGTCTGTTGAAAAGTAAGTAAATTATTGTTGCTATTTGTTTATCTTGGTAAGAACTATGAATATTGGTATTATTAATAAACGATAAACAACACAGAGATTATACTATAATATACTATTCTTGTATTTATAGATAGGTGTCTCAATTTGCATATCCACAAATATTCACTTATAATGTTCTTTGTTTTACGTGTAAATAATACTTCATACAGAACTGTGGTCCTACATAAAAAAACCATGGCCCTGTTATTTTTGTATCTAATGGTTTTGTTATTGTGATATGTGGCTTTTGATTAAAAACAGGAAGACAGAATACTGAGGCGTGTCTATAGAGCGTAAATCTAATTAATCGGTCTATTGCTAATTAATCCTATACAACTAAAAGCTGTTACGTATCTACAGATCTTTAACAACCTTCTATAGTCAGTAAACGATAATCCCCTCCCCAAAAATACTCAAACATGTAATACCTTGTCATATATTAAAGCGGTTGACCTCAATAATATTAACTGTGATTTGTCCTAATTACTCGCATCAATAATCATTAATCAGAAGGCCAAGCTTTGGCTTAGAATTTGGATTAGTACGGTTATACCAGGATTGCTTGAGCACTATTGAGTATCGTTTTGATTCTTAATTTAAAATGTTTATTACATAGCTGTCATGCCGTTTTTGCTTCTGTGTAAACTGATCATATAATCTAAAGAGCCATAAGATAAGGTCAAAGACATTGATCTATATCTGTGAGACATATTTCCTTAGTTACTATTTAATAATTCAATATGTTATTATACTAATAATTTACACTTGTACCCATATTGTAGTCAATGGGGTGGGGTAGAGTTGTGTGGCATCAGCAACAAACACCAGAATAGTAGAAGGTGGGATAGCATCAGTGGGCGATACTGGACTAATTCTTACATCTTGACATAGATTAAATTATGTCAAGGGTCTTGACTTCCATTATATATGGGCTAAAAACCATCCTTGACATTTATTTGTTATCGTTTTTTCAGAACAAATACATACCAGTATAAATGACCTAGCATAGGCTTGTAATAAATATTTGTTATTGTCCTTCACCACACTGAACACTTACACACATGTGTTTCTTTACTAACATAAAAAGATGGCCTCCAAACTATGTAGGCATGTACATGTATTGTACAATACACACAGCACTTTCAATGGCTATCATAATAGCTCGATGGCTCGATAAAGGGTTACATCGTTTAGTCGCTTGGTGCAGCACCGTTTTCATGACAGTACATTCGATTATATGCCGCAGAAACAGCACACAAGCAAGTGAAGAATATCTGTAGATTCTCGTCGTATTAGATCGTTTCAAGGCTGATATTCAAAATCTAAGTACTCTTTTGATGCCTTTTACCTTTAGATATTGTAATGTAAGGTTTCAAAACGTATATCCTTTTTACACGTATAAATGAATTGTTTCACATATCCCATGTCGGGAGTTTGGGCAAATTTTGAAGGTTTTCTATTGTGTTGGCAAACGTTTTTCCTCGTGATATACCCACATATACTTTCAGGATTTTGTTATGGAAATAATAGTTATTTAGGTTCTCCAGTTAATCACCAAATACATTTACTCTGTTTTTAATGGTTAAAAGACTTCTTGAACAGAATCGATTTAGCCAATAGACTCCATCGACATACCAAAAAAATCCGACATTAGTGAACACACAAATGCTATTAGCCTCTTATAATTACCATAATTAAATATATTATAGCCAAGAGTTTTGACAAAATATAGGCCGAATATCCTAATTTGCCTTTTTTTCAAACATGATCTAGAACTGAATTCTAAACGGTTAGCTTTCTTTGATCTAGAGTATTCCCGCAATGATCACCTTCTTTTATTTTTAAATAAACAATTATGTGAGAAATATACGTTATAACACAATGGATTTGAATTGAATAAGCAGCTTCTCTCAGGACTATGCTAGGGATCCCGGGAGTTGTACTATCCGACACTAGTAAATAACGCTATTGGCGAGTAAGTACTCATAACTGGCACAGGATTATCATTCCATGAAAATGTATGACAATAACAAATCTCTGTCTATGTTCAGTAACAGAAGTTAGCAAAGGTTATCGTGTCTATGTTGAAAAACGAAGACAACTTCAAGCAAAGTAATTGGGTTTGAACTTTGAAATAATGATACATAAAGTACATCGTAAACATGATAGGTCAAAATACTTAAAATATAGTTTTTATAGGAGTTTCATTCTTCAATATAATTTATTTATAAGGGTTATTTCTACGCGAGAGCAATTCAAATACATGAATGTATTGTACATGTTTGGCTTTGATAGGTATTGCTTGCAGTTAGCAAACAGAATTTCCAATACATCTATTCTAAACTCTGCTTATATTATGTAAAATAGATTTATATTCAGCTAAAGTAGTCAAAACATTCATATTTAAATTTGCCTCGCTACAACATATGGTCCATACTTGGGTCAAGGCGATCATTATGAAATAAGGTTTCTTTCCCTTAAAATGTAACAAAATCAACCAATCAGTCACTTCTCACCATGTATAAATTGATAGACCTGAGATAGCTGTAGAAAAGTTGATCACAAATGTTCTAAATGGAGGTGATAAAAACTTCAAATCGATACCCCAATGTTTTGAAGGCAAAGTGATTAGAGCACTGGGATACAAACCTCCTGATTGTGGGTTCGAATCCGTCTCGTGTTTGTACTCATGCCCAGGTTAGACAACTCAAGAGGTCGTTTCACAGATATATTTTCAATATGTTTTATTTTTGAAGGTGTTGGGTGTAGTTTGATCTTTTTAAATATCGTCAGATTATTTGACACTCTATTATAGTATAATATTTCAATTTTTCTTTTCTTGAAGTACAGATCAAGATCCTATGCCATTTAAAACCTATAACATTAATTCTATACTGAGTCATAAAACTATATTTTCTTCCTGATAATTTACAAATTGGAAATTTTAGGCTAAGAATAAATATGAAAATATGCTCTTAAAAACGGTAAACTCAGAATGTTTCGGGTCCTTTTTATTTCACGAGTTTCACAAATAAGAAAAAAACTTCTGTACCTCTCGCGAGAATAATTGATGTTAT
Organism: Paralvinella palmiformis; assembly: GCA_025642065.1. Classification (NCBI taxonomy): domain Eukaryota; kingdom Metazoa; phylum Annelida; class Polychaeta; order Terebellida; family Alvinellidae; genus Paralvinella; species Paralvinella palmiformis. Next base: position 201,157 of record JAODUP010000646.1, on the reverse strand, counting down.
GTGTGACTTGAGTAGTCAGAAGTGTATTAATAAAATCAAAAGATATAGAGTATTTGTGGATAAAATAAATGTACAAATAGTCATAATTGTGCTCAGCTTTTATTATTCATGAATGAAAGCAATATAGCATCACTTCCATTGATAGAACCGAAAGATGGTTGGAGTGGGGGGGGGGTGGCGTCAGGTGACTGTTGGATAATTTCCTCACAATCAACTGTAAAATAAAACCTTGTAAGGGTCGGTAGGATAGCTGTCAAAAACAGCTATATGCTGTGTTGGGGTTGGGGGTATCACAGGGCATTCTTGTCAAAAGGAAATGTCAAAGGAAGTTCAGAGCCTTTACAAAGAAGGTCGACCGGCTAGCGTGCATCCAACTTTCCAAATAGGTTTGCATTAATTCATATTGTATCCATGAAGTATATATGGCAACGATCAACGACTACATAGATCAACAGCTCGCACAAATGGCATACCCTGTGTTCTATCTGGACACTCAGGGTGGGGTTTCCGACCGACGAATCATGAGTCGAGATTTTGAATGACACCTAAGACAAGTTTATATTCGAAAGGGTAACAGTAGTGTTCTCTACATGGATGGTTGAAGCAGAGAACCCGTTTGATGATACCGACGTTGAGACTGCAGATGCAATTCGTGATATGGCTGGGTATAGTTTGAGTATATATGGTTGTGTATGGTCACTACTCCCTCAGATAACCAGATTCAGCCAGCTAGGGCCTCACAGAGTCATAGAGAATTATATTACAGTAGTGGGAGGAACGTGTTCACGAAATAGAGGTCAAGGCTGAAGATGTCATGGAGCTTATCTGCCACAATGGCCACGATTGATAGAAAAACTTGCAATTCCCCCAATCGAAGCCTGTCTGCTTCTTGATACAAACTATATAAAGTGTGACAACAAGGTGACATTCAGTGCTTTATTCATGATTTTTTCATGAAAATATTATTTCAAGCATGGAGAAAAAGTTGTCGGACTCTAATGGTCAACGCACCCCTCATAAAAGGCAAGGGTAATGCAAAGATACAAGCTAGAGTACAGCACTGAGTGGCCTATATTGTAAGTCAGTTCCCTAAATAATTCAGTGCCTTTTACACGTTATATTTGGTGGATGTTTCATGTCACATGCCGAGAGAAATCATTCTCAGAGACACAAGAAACATCAACATATCATTGATACCAATGATAAAACAACTCACGATCAAATATCTGGATGTTTCGCCTCGGCAAGAGCTGAAGTGTTATTTACACAATTTCTTCCTGAAGACAATGTGCTAATAGCAGTTGTTTGCCTCTTTCGTGCAATGTTTCCTGATTCGGAGATAGCGAAGAAATATGGCAGCGGTCGCACAAAAACAAATGTTCTTGTGGAGACGTTAGCCATTGAAGATTAACGTTACATTGCCAGTCAGCTGCGAAACCAATCTTTCAGTGTACCCACCGATGAATGGACAACACAAAGCTATATTCAGCGATTGTGAAGTATGTTTATTTACTTTTTACATGGGCGATAGTGTCGGATAGTGTCTACTTGTATAATTCATAAAACATAGAGATATATGTTTATTGTGATCAATTCAAGTAGACATAGATTAATCATAATTACATGTAATTAGAACAAGATAATTTATGTGGCTGGTTTATTTAGAAATATTGGCTGGTATGTCTATTTAGAGATTGTATTATTGTTATTTATTATATTTTCCAGATACTTTGATCACAATTTATGGGCGTGATGCTTATGTGCTACTTAATCTACTCAAATGGTTACAGAATTCAACTCGGGGCAATATTTTCTCGTTTGGGACAAGGAACTGCAGCTTCGTGTGCTGTCATGCCAGAACATCTAATGCACTTGGCAGCACAGAATGTCTGCAGTAAATTGCCGACTAAATGATCTGTTTGTGGATATATTCTACTACCTTGACAAAAACAGCAAACGCAGATAGAGTCTACAATAATTCCAGTTGTTTAATGGCAAGGAAATGAGTAAGATCCTGAAATATGTCAGCACACGATGGTTAACGCTAGGCCCGGGGTTATTACGACTGCTTGATCAATGGGATCTAGTCAAGCAACTGTTCAGCCAGGGAACAATGTTCCCCATCAAAGTATCCACCAGCAGTGACAAAGTCTTCAACACACAGTCTTACTTCCAAAACCACATTGGCAGCAAAGTCCTCGAAGAACTACTCAAATTCTTCATCCACTCCAAAAGCATAATCCGGCAAACCAGGCAAAGACTATCTATTCAAATTTATTCAAACAAAATGAAGTGGCCAAAGGATACAACAGATGTTTTTAAACACACAAACCAAGAAGTCACATAGAAATTCTACAAGATGTAGTTTAAATTGTTTTGGTATCAATAAATATGATAAATTACATGGTTTTATAATCCATGGTGTCGTGTGAGCATTAGGTCGCGATTCGCGCGAAAAGTGATTACTCTTTCCCATTTTCAAATTTTGATAGATCTGAATGTTCTTGGACTGGTTGAACCAACCTGGGGTTCAGGTCATTTGCTGCGATGATCAGGGACAGTCGACACTGTTTGTTGGCAGGATGTTACATTACTGGTTTTGATAAGGAGCAGATTACTATGAGAAGGTTGAGGTCTGTCACACTGCAAAAGAGCCCGCCTTCAAGGCCCTGAAAGGCCGCATCTATCTGCAGCCCGATATTGTGCAGTGCCAAGAGATGTCAAAGACTCTCCCCAACTGCCTTTGATGGGATCAGTTCGTGGAGCACTGGAGACCAAACGACCTCAAATTAACTAGCGTCAAGAAGTTCGCAAACTGGCACAGGATCTGTTTTTCTAAAGACATAAGGACTACTTCTTAAACACCTCAGGGCCGATCTTTTATTATCCCAAGGATGGCCAAAAACTAAATATTGAGATAGCCATCCCCGAGATAAACCGCAGCGAAGATCTCCTTCTCAACGACATCGTGGGGGTCACACTTGAAGCGGTGATTGATGCCATGTTCTTAATGTCCACTCGTCCACTTAAGATCTACGACTCACAGAAGGTATGGATCATCAACGACTCTTTCTATTGGAGCAATCTCGCCTAGCTAACCTCGTCCCGGCTGCAGTATTTGCATCAGCTCGAACGAGTACCATGCCGTCCAGATAAGGGTACCGAGGTCAAGCAACCTGCCTAATAGCAACTCCGCAAGACCATCCTCAGGACGCTCATAGATTACAAGTGTCAAGACCAGATGCGCGAGTTGAAGGGATATGGGTTTGACCTGATGATCAGCGACATTCTACGCCTTAGGAAAAACCAGCAGAATCGTTGTATAGAACGCTGAAATGGTATTGGGAGCCTTATTCGGCCTTACTCGGTTATAAAAGTTGGACTGTCTACACACCTGCTATCCACTCTCCCAAGCTGCTACGCGTAAAATGTGGATGGGAACCATATTCGACCTGACTGTAAAAATGTTCTGTACCTCCTCTCCCCTGGTGTAGCCCTGCTGCGGGAAATCCTGGAGATGGGAATGGGAGGCTTATTTCGCCTTTTTCGGCTACAAAGGATGGGCTGTCCCCCCCCCCACTGCTGCTGCGCGGTACACGCAAAATAATGTTGGTTCGCTTATTCGGCTGCTTAAATTTTTTAAATGTGATTTCTTTGTTGTTATTATTGGCTACATCTAGTTAATTGTGTTACTGTATGTACCTGTATTTTTACCAGTATTCTCACAAGTTTAAACTTATATCACTCATGTTTTATATTTTATTACATCATTTAAAACACTCAGTTATTATTATTATTATTATTATTATTATTGTTGTTGTGGTTGTTGTTGTTGTTGTTATTAGTATTATTATTATTAGTAGTAGTAGTAGTAGCAGCAGCAGCAGCAGCAGCAGTAGTAGTAGTAGTAGTAGTAGTAGTAGTATCAAATTTAGAATTAAACACTGAAACATTCTGCAACATTCCGACTGTTATTTTTAATTCCTGTGATAGAGAGGCAATCTTCAATGAATACCAATTGCTATACAAAGACAAAAAGTGACTACTACAGGAGGGTAACATTTCTGGGTTTACAGTAATGCCCCATTACATCAACAAGTTACTACATTTTAAATTATGACATCACTTTATTGTTCGTGCCTTATAAGATATACAATATTCATTTTTTCTTCTCTGTTCTTGTTATATTTTTGTTGTCATTAAAACAGTATAATCCAGGAAACAATATTATATAGATAGCTTATATGGAATAAAGTAAGTATCCATCAACTCAATACTAACTCAATAACGGCCTCTACTATAACAATAAGTTTCTCTCTCTCTCTCTCTCTCTCTCATATATATATATATATATATATATATATATATATATATATATATATATATATATATATATCTTAACGTTACATCTCTCGTTATTTGGTCTTCAAATAATTATCACTAAACGACATCTGAATATTACTTGAATATAAATACAGCTGTAAAATGAAGGTATACATATAAAGGTCATAAATAATAGTAGTATATATTATTTTATTTATTCACAAATCGTCATTATCATTACTTCTCTCTATAAGCAATTCTCTTCACGCTGACGGCTTCTAGAGATCAGACATAAATTACCAGGTTTACGATCTTTAAAGTGTACTAATATCAACTTTGGAAGGCGACATAATTCTGTGGCTTTATGTGTCAGTTCAAGGTTCAAAATGGTCCTACTGTGTTATCGTAGTCGTAAGACGCCACTAAAAGAAGTTCTACAGTAACGGGTGTTATGTTGCTATCAGCGTCAAATCATATATATATATATATATATATATATATATATATATATATATATATATATATATATATATATATATATAATTAATAATATTTATTTTAGGTACAACTTGAATGTGTACCTTGTCGAGTGACATATTTTATTAGCTTAATGATGATGATGATCATGATCATGATATGATATGATATCCAGGGAGTACGCGCAATCGGTTGTAACAAACTTATTTAATACTGTAGACTACTGACTATAGAGCTGATTTGAAAGTAGTATTGAGTTATTTGTTCTCGGTACTGGTCACACCCGGCACATATGACCATGAGGCATCTGCCTAGGGAGATAAACACCACAAACAAGATTATAAGTCGTAATCGAGCCCAACACTCAGAGGATTACAGCGTCGTGCTCTAACTGCTGTGCCATAGAAACACCCTGTATTGATTACAGAGATATTGGGGCACACAAGTGAATTTTACGGCTTATTTCTTTGTTGTCAAATGTAACATATTGCGTAATTCACAGCAGCAAACCTCGTAGAACTATGGATACTTCTTTATTTGTCAGCCCTAATTTGGAACAGTACCAGAGAATATCTCAAACGTTTTCAAGATCCACGTTAATCATTCAATTGTGTGTATTCATTTCAGTAATTCAACTACGTGTTCCATTGACTTAATCGAAAGATAACGACCGACCAAAATGTGTATCTTACAAAACCTGTAATAACACGAAGTACCATCCAGCTACAATATATTTATATAAATATTTTTAAATCCATCATTGCTTACTGATGTTTGTCAATTGATTAATGAGACTACAATTATCATATACTTGCTCGTACACTCCGGATACTGCTGAAACGGTGAGAGCATCTGTCTACTTATTGCTGAAACCCTCGATATTGTAATTATTATATATATATATATATATATATATATATATATATATATATATATATATATATATATATATATATATATATATAATTAATTCTAGCATTGTATTTAACCCTTCTATGAATTTTTATAATCGATTATCCATTAATGACGACCACGACTTGGAAACGATACACCAATACAAAGGTTTAGGAATCGCAATGCTGTACGTGTGCCTGTTCTTTTAAAAGATAAGAAAATATTCCATAAGTTGAGAAATTTATAAAGTAAATGGAAATTTGAATTATCTGAATAGGAACGAATAGAGGAATGCATGTTTGTTAAGTCTGACATTAATAAATACGGTTGAGCAAGAACGTTGAACACAGCATGACGTTTCGACGTAACCAACTGATTAGTACTAGCGTGCTGTGTTTGATTATATGCGCGATTCAAGAAAATACTCTGTTGAAGAAAACAATTCTTTAGCGGTTACAAACAGGCGCCAGTCTGTCATCTTCAAAGAAACATTTTATCACCGATTACATTGCGTTCCGGCTTTTTATAACAGTGATGCCACATATGTGAAAGACATATGGAAGAATGGAAATAAAAGAACAGTTCTAGTGGGTGAGCCAAACTGTCAATAACTGCCCATGCGATCTGACCATATAACTCCACTTCCTCTGTCTGGTCAATCTTCTTCTCCTGGAATGATTCAAACAGCCACATGGTGGCGTTCAACACGATGAGCAGCGTTATTATGCCGCGTCCTTTCTTCTGGCGTATATGCTCATCTTTGATGCTGACCCGTTGCATTCCATCGTTGATGAAGGCCACCTGCAGCACGGCCTGGACGATGCTGATTAAAGGCTCCAGCAGCTCGGTAACGAGCAGGCCATCGGCTCCGCTTTCGGCAATATGGGAAACAACGGAGATTAAAGAAAACAGTTCCATCACCAGAAGAAAGTTGGCCGAGATCAAGAGTAGAGCGTGGTCTAATGTGTTCGGGTTGGCCGAGTTGAAGATGAAGTTGTACAACCGAAACATGCCAGCTACAGTGTTAATGGAGATCAGTGATAGGAGAATGACTTCGCTGATCGTATAACATAGTTGAGCTGTTCTGTCTTCTCCGTTGGCTTTCCAATAAAAGAACAAGATCATTGAGACGATAACGCCAGCCAGAACTATCCCACCAACCGTCAAACCTTTGTGAGATTTTTCAAAGGCACCACAACCGTCGTTATCAGAATGCGTGTTGTAGCCATTTTTGACACCTGTAGAAATAGATTGACATGTGCAATATTTAAACAACTTTATCATTGACGATGTGTCAATAAGCGTTATAATAATCGTAGTAATTAACATGGCACCATATCCAAGACTCATGTGTTTCGGAAGTGCATAATACCAAAACATAAAGCAATCCATCATTGGTCACACAGATAATATAATAACACTGAAGGAAGCGATGAAAAGCCTCCAGAATCGTGTTCTAATCCTGGTGTGGATATGTATTTGGAATGTTTCTTCTCGTAGCCTCGTTTTCCAACAGAATTGCTCCTCGACTATATACTTAAGATGTGATCAGTATTGAGTAAACAAAACGTTCTATTACTCATTAACTCACTCACTCGTTCGCTCACTCATTCGTTCTCTAGCTCGTCCCCTGTTCTGGATCACTCACTGTACAAACACTACAACGGGTCAGAGCTAGGGATAATAATACCGTAGAGCACATTAGAGCAGCTATCTAGCTGGATCAGGCGCTATATAAATATCACGTATTATTATCATGTATTATTATTGATCAAAAACTAGGGTAAAGTGTACAACACGGCATTATCGTAGTTTACGACAATAAAGACCCGTTCGATGCTAGTTCTTGATGGATGCCTAATGGCCATTAGTTTACAAGTACGATTTTGTACTCACATTTGGCAGAATCTATCCTCTTTTTATCTAAAGCCGAGCATATCGAACGATATAACTCTCTGGTTACTCGGATATTAATATTTCCATATACGACGATAAGTGTTGTCATGGCTACTAAACTGTACTCCAGAATGAACGGGAACAGATAAGGTCCGGCTTTTATCATTGCTGGCTGAGTCAGACAACTGTTGGTCGTGATGTTTTCTACGGTGTTAACTATATGCGTGGTAGATAAATGTTTTAATCATTTTCCTAAGCTGGAAGATATCGATTTATTTTAGTTGTTTTTAACAGCCAGAACAAATTACGGAAGATGTTCCTCTCATTAATACCTCCAAAATAAATGGCCTCCGTGCTGATGTGGCCTTCTACTTCGTCGGCTTCGTGTACACTTTCGGCCACTTCAGTAACCAAGTATCTAAACCAGACACAAAGGTTGGTAGCTGCAAGGTGCATCAAGCCGAAATCTACAATTCGTTTGTGCTTCCTGAACGCTAGCTGCAATATGTCAACTTTAAATATGAAATACTGCCTGCGTCTTCCTGTCTGTATTATTAATAAGTAAATTGTCAGATTATCATTAATTTTGAAATGTTTCATTTGTCTCAATTAATTAGCTAATATTAATTACCTTGCATTCTTTTGTTAAGAAGAATGTCTGCAGGACGATAAACGCCAAATGTATATAATGTGGATATATAATACGAGTTAAGCCGTCACAGTTATTTCGTTGGTGTTCACCTTCAATACGTAGAGCTACATACACCATGTTAGCTACAGCAAACACTGGAATGTGAATGAAAAAGATATATAAATATCATTGGTAATAATAAGGGAATGAAATTATTGGCAGAAGAATGCGCTAGATATTTTATATTGTCCTATCCAGGAAACATACTTTCCCAAGTATCCCATTTTGGAATGGTACATTTCCTGTATTATTAACTTAGTACATAGGACTAATAACTAATTTGTACTTTGGCTTTAGCTTACATAGCATTCCGGCTTTGAGGAAGTAATTCGTATCAAACGTAGCGATGGTCGCTGTACTATGGTGCATGGTGATGTAATCGTATACGTCATCTGGAAGGTCGCTATCCAGTGCGTACATTGACATTGTACTATCTTGCCGAATCGTGGCAACATTCCCTAGTTGGCTACTTTCTGGTGCCATCTGGTTAGATGTAAAATGATCACCGGAATCATTATCCAGATCTTCTCCGTGTCTTAATTCGCTTCCTAATTCGATGTCTCTCTCAGGTAAATCTGAGAACATCTCCGGTGTAGATTCCGAGATATCAGTTAAATCGAAACCACGATTAATGGTGCCGTCATTCAGAGCTTCCTTAGTTTTCCGTAACTTTGCGCTGCGCTTCCTCAGAATAATGTCATATATTTCGATATACAAAATAAATATCGAGGCGCACGCGAACAGATAGGACAAAAAAATCTGAAACAGTGCAGGTGAAAATGTGGAAATCGTTCTGATTCATGCCATTGTTACTAAGTGGGCACATAGATACATGGTATAGATAGATAGATAGATAGATAGATAGATAGATAGAGGGGGAGGGAGAAACAGAAAGAGAGAGAGAGAGAGAGAGAGAGAGAGAGAGAGAGAGAGAGAGAGAGAGAAGTTACTAATAGGCCTACCCCCACAATGTGTGACGACAACCATTGGTCATTTAGCACTTCTGTTACCGGAAACACGACCCCGAGAAGTCCTAACAGTGTGGCGTATAAGAGACTCAGTTGAGCGGCACGAGAAAATCTGGACAATAAGTTAACATAAGACATGATTGGTTAATTGAAATCCTAATTTATAAATCAAAAAAACTTTTAAACAGAAAAACCGTATTCCATCAAACTCCATATTAGTATTGCTCAAATACTGAATAGATTTAACTTGATGCTAAGGATTTTTCTTGAAAGGCTTACCCTTTGTCGTGAAGTATAGGAGTTTCGGGATTGTTCTTCTTGCCCTTCCCATCTGTCTCCAGTAAGATAACTGTCTTTCTTCTAACATTCTGAGTCTGATCAATCCCATTCTGACTTAACTTATCCGGAACGCTCTTTGATCTATTTAACTTTGAGGGACCTACATCTTGGAGGCTGCTATTTGATTCAGCAATTATTTGTCCCTTGCTATCATCGTCTCCTAATTGTTGTTGTTGTCTGTTGTCTTCTGACGGAGGCTCACCTTGTGTACTATTGTACTCTTCTATGACTAACATACAACTATCGGTACTGGTAAAACGTTCCAGTTTCTGCGACTGTTTCGGCAGATTTTTGACAAGATCAAACTTAGAGGTAGGCATTGTGACACTCATCTGTAAGGTATACCTGATGATATCGAAAGAACAATTTACATAAATACATCAGGGGAATTATGTTCAGAAAATACAGAGACAAATCTATTTGTGTATTTCACATTCATTAATCTTATTATCGATCGATGACATAAGTGAGATTTTTCCGCAAAATATGTTTGTATTTCAACTTTGCATTATCGCCAAAGGTTCAGAATGGAATTATTTTCCGTCGTGATTTTTAAATCAACTAATCCAATTAATTTATTTATGGCAAACCACACACCTATTAGTACCTACCTCTAATACAAGTACTTTGACAGCGAATGATCCCAACTGAGTTACCTTAAATCATCACTGTTTACTTTGTCGAGAAATAAATAGTCTGTATACACCTTTGAATGATTATTCATGGGATCTGTATCACCTATATGGCTGATATTTGACTAATGATATTAATAGCGTAGTATTTCATGATCTAACAGAGACATTAGATTTTGAACTCCTCTGCTCTAACGGTGATAAACGAAGTTGACTTGCTCAAGGTGACAGGTCTCAGCTCTCCAACGGATATTTATTGTTAATACCTTATCAGACCCTTTTGTTTATTTGTTTGTTTTGACAAAACCATCTTATTATTCGGATGACTAATTGTTGGTGGATGTAAAGAAGTATTTTCAAGTGCTTAATTTATATACCGAAACATATTGTAGAAGTATAACTGTAATACGTTGAAGCAGACGATGTCTCTTAAAGAATTTTAAAGAAGGTTAAGAATATTGTGTCTAAAAACATCCTTCGTATTGTGACATGTTTAGAAACATGTTTCTCCGTAACAGCAGAGTGTATCGTGTGTTACATAACCAAATGTATAGATCAATATATCTAAATAAATAACGGGGTCTTGATTCTAATTGAAAACAATCACTTTTATGGATTTCATCATAATTAGAATGGCGGGTAATTTGAATCTTCCCCAAACAGAATTGACCTATCTTTCCTAGACAAATATTAACATCAAAGAAATACTTTTATAAAATCAATTTAATTGTTTCCCGTTTGTGTACATAGTTCACCGTCAACGGAATCGTTTATAAACTATTTATTATGTGGTCTTCAAACCTTGGGTTTACTTTTATATATAAAAATATCAAAATGCAGATTAATTACCCACACAAACAACAGATATACCCTTAATGCCAACAGTGAAGGGGGCAATAGATCAATTAGAACATAACATCTAGAATAAATTGGTGTA
>JAODUP010000646.1:55000-185000 GCA_025642065.1 Paralvinella palmiformis | reverse complement strand
CGTAAGGTTACACGTCGTTATGTACAAATACGATATACTTAACCTTTGGGCTACTTTGTTTGAGAGTTGTTGGAGTGTGGAAATGCACTAGAGTATCTTAACCGATAGCGATTTTATTATTCTAAGAATCTAACTATTTTAGTTATGAATCAAAGTACTATTTATCCGTTATTCGCTTTGTGCTACCTTACAGGTGTTTAACGGCATTATTATAGCGAGGAAGATCTTTGCACAGGGATGGTCAATGGAGTAGTTCAAATGGAGTTGTCAGCTACAACGATCTCATTGTTTGCGTATGCTTATATTACGGCGAAAGGGCGAGACTAATACCATAACTGATAGATTATTGTTACTAATTTACAACTTAATAGATGAATCGAATCGGTTCATCACTGAATGAGACTTTAAGAGATTTGTTGGCAATAAGGTGTTGTTGTATTTGATCAATTACCTAAGTATAAAAATGCCATCCCTGATGAAGGTCCATCGACTTCGTTTTCTGTAGTGTGTACAGCTTCCAGAACTTCAGTGATCAAGTATCTAAGCCATACACACAGATTAGTGGCCACCAAATGCATTAAACCAAAATTAACAAATACTTTGTTCTTTCGAAGGGCATGCTGAATAACAAAACAAAAAAAGGGAGAAACAAAAATCAACAACACAGAATGAACAACAAATCAGTTAAAATATAATAGGTATCATTAAGATTTATAATGGAACAACGCTGCTGTTTGAAAATGTAAGACATGGAACAATGTTCTCTTGTCTGGAACATTTGTCTCTGGGTATAGCCAGTGATATAGCTCTCTCTCTCTCTCTCTCTCTCTCTCTCTCTCTCTCTCTCTCTCTCTCTCTCTCTCTCTCTTCACAACGTTGAATGAAACAAATTTAAAATGCGCGTTCACCCTGACCTTGCACAATTTCGTTAAGAAGAATGTCTGCAAGACAATAAAAGCCAAATGCACATAATGTGGGTATATAATACGAGCAACATCACTGCAGTTGTTCCTCTTGTGTTCACCTTCAATACGTAGAGCTACGTAGACCATGTTAGCTATAGCGAATCCTGGAAGATGGTAGAGTTTTCACATTAAATAGAACTGTACACTCTAATACTGTACATAATATTGGACAATAATTCATAATTTATCGTATAATTAAATGGATGCGTATACTAACAATTGGCTATAGAAACCAGAAACGACATTCATCTTCCAGGTTTTATTGTACATTTTGACCAAACTCACCTAAGAGCCCAATTTGTAAGAAATAGTTTGTTTCTTCGCTCGCCATCGTCGCTGTTGCATGGTGCATTGTGATGTAATCGAATACATCATCAGGTACATCAGTATCCATGGTGTATATCGTATGTATGCTACCTTGACGAGAGATGGACTGATGATCTGTTGACTCATTAGGCAGCTCAGTCTCCACTGATGAACTTACAATATTAGTATTAGAAGGTTGGTTATTAAGTTCTGAATCCGAGTTAGCAGTATCGTATTGCCTGTTCTGACTGTTGATGTCAACATCTATGGCTTCATCTGTGGCTTCAAGTGTGGCTTCACTTGTGGCTTCATCCATTTCTGGAAATTCTAGGCCACCATTATCACTACCACTCGGTGGATTATCGGATTTATGTACTGTGTCAGAGGTTCTTTTCTTCAAAATAAATTCGTATATTTCTAAATATACGATAAATATTACAGCCCCACTGAATAGATACACCATGAAGACCTGAAATTTAAGTCATTGCACATTAGTTAGTTTTCTTTAAATTAATGCACTATGCAGTTCCACATGTCCCTCTTTTATTTCTAATACTGTATTTCTGGAAGAAGATAATCGGTAAAATATTTTCGATTCACTTACTCCTATAATATGTGATGTCATCCAATTATTCCTTAGAGACTCGGTAATAGGGAATGTAACCCCAAATAATATTAGCATCATCCCATATATAATACTTAGATGATGGGACCGAGAAAAGCTGAAATTGGAAATTAAAATATATCACCTATATCACACACATAAACACACACACACACACGCAAGCACACAATGGGAAAGATAGATAGATAGATAGATAGATAGATAGATAGATAGAGAGAGAGAGAGAGAGAGAGAGAGAGAGAGAGAGAGAGATAGATAGATAGATAGATAGAGAGAGAGAGAGAGAGTAAGAGAGAGAGAGAGAGAGAGAGAGAGAGAGAGAAGAGAGAGAGAGAGAGAGAGAGAGAGAGAGAAGAGAGAGAGAGAGAGAGAGTAAGAGAGAGAGAGAGAGAGAGAGAGAGAGAGAGAGAGAGAGAGAGAGAGAGAGAGAGAGAGAGCTATATCACTGGTTATACCCAGACACAAATGTTATCAGATAGCGTGCTACATTGGAAATCTGTTAGATGTCATTGTTAGATGTCATTGTAGGAGTTTATCCTATGGGGCTTCCCTTTGGCTATATAACGTAGGTCAGACAGATACTCACTCACTCACACACTCACTATCTCACTCACTCATTCACATATTCACTCACTCATTTATTTACTTATTCACTCACCCTATCACCCAAAATCACACTCAAACCATCTGATTCTCTCTCTCAAGATATATACAGCCAGTATCCGTTAATCCGATAAGGTTCGTCACATTGCAATATATGTCCATGTCCGTGACATAGCGGTAATCTGTGTCACACATATTTTTTTATTTTGGATCGTAAAGATCGTAAAGATATGCCGTTGTGTGTAAAAATAATAATACGCAACATCCATTGGAACCATAATGACACTTATAATATCGTGGTGTATTTATTTATTTTCAACAATTCTGACAATAAATGACCAGAACCAATTCCAACATAAAGATCTGTTTAGCGGAATTAGTTGACAGATGTCACACTTCTGGACAGCAGAAATATCAACGCGACGGTGTTTTCTCGCTCACCTCGACATAATGCTCAATTATTATTTCGACAGCCATAGAAATCTGCTATCAACTGTTGAAGTTTGGAGTAGAGACCCCTGGCTGGAGTCTATTTGGCACAGCCAGTGCTAGCAAGTTATTGTTATAAGTGACTTTCACCTCCGTATTTAAACCAATATGCAATAAGCATGCGCAATGGTACGGAATGGCATTGAAGCCTTTGATCATTTCGATTGCAGACATTATAAAAAATACTCGTGTCACTTTGTCCATCATATTAACTCATGATCTGCTCATTGGGAAGATCACATTTGTGTTTGTAATTAGCCATGAATGATTACGATTGGCTATGAGATAGCCACAGGCAATGGGAGCATCGTGTGTCGGTGTGTATGGTCGAGGACGATTGTAATTGGTTACGATATAGCAAATATCGCGGATGTGCGGGTTAATTAAGCATTACTGACAATATGTCGGTATGTCTTGCATGACTGAACTAGCGGAAATATTTGGCAACATTTCGAGGTGTCGGATTATCGAGGTCATTTTACATTGAAAAGTCACATTCTGTTGGCGAAATGAAGTGTCGGAGTCGGAACAGGGAACGCGATTTTGTCGGATTAAAGAGTCATTTATAATAGAGCTAAAGTCGTCACAGACTATAATGTGTCGGAAGGTGGATTTGTAGGATAAACGATATCCGGATTAACGGATTCTGACTGTACCTAAATTCTAGTCTTGTTTTGTTTATAAACAGTTACAAACAGACAACCAAACTGTGACACGGATGCTCTAATTACCCTTTATCATCCAGTAACGAATGGTGACAATTTCCATGTTTCTGGTGTCCACCAGGTTCCAGCAGAATGACGGTCTTCGCTTTACAGCTGCAGTTGGTGTCATTGAGGTGGAGTATCTTCATAGAATCCGTTGTCTGTTGTTTGTAGATATCAGCAAATCTCCGGCCTCCTGGTTCAGTACTTTGGGTACTTGAAGATAACTGTCTCGTACACCTTTCTGTTGAGCTAGTCGACGGACAGCGTGTTGTTGATGCTAAAGTGAGGCCTCTTCCATCCGGAGTCGACGATCCAGTATTATGATTGACTGTCGTTGACTCTTTTGACCTTGGAAACTGTGATTTTGTGTTCTCCGCTAAATTGTTGACACCGTCTACCTTCATTCTCGGCAGTATATCGTCTGCTGCAATCAAAGTCGATATATATATATATCTCTAACATCTAGCTAACTAGATTTTAATATTATACTGCATATTCTATATATTTAACATATTCTACGACATAGAATTCTTAATTCTTGGATTTCACAACAGTCATCCGGCATATCATGAACTTTATGGGTAAGATTTGTTTAAGAAGGTTACTTCTAATATTGTCGTATCTACAATTTTTCATTCTTCCTGGTGCATGGTAGCCATGTATTAACTTCTAATGCCATCACTTTCAGCCACCTTGATTAAAATACCGGCCTGGTTAGACCTGAAGGGTGTTTCATCTTTCACTGCATCTAGGTATTTACCTTTGCAGTTCGTTCGGCCCATTTAGCCTACCATGTGCGTAACATGTCCATCATACCAATAAGCGGGGTAATAAATGGTTGCCGTTTTATCAAAAGTGACTGCAAACTACGTTCAAATCATACAATCAACATGGATCGGTGTACATACCGTTACGCCGGCATCCAGAGATAAATCAAGGGTTTTATTAAACTCCAAACATACCGTTTTCAATCCACTCCTAATGTAAGGTGAGCCTGTTAGCTTCTTCTCAGTTCGATATACTAATATATCTGTTGTTCGTTCGTTGCATGTCCTGAAATACATACCACTCTTAATCAAGTAGACAAACAGACACGAAGGGGTCATTTATTGTATACATAATGAGACAGAACACGTTTTAAAAACACAAAATCTTGTTATTTATTTGTCACTTTAACATGTGAATGTTCATTACCACCTACTCCCCCCGTACACTTTTTTTTGTATCAAGAAAATGGGACAAGTCAACATTACGATTCGTAGGAATATGTTTCACTTTCACTATTTTCTTTAATAAATGATCCAGTCAACGAATCCTGATAATTAATGTATGTTTCCTGCTAACAAGCAGATAGACATATATATATAGACATATACGAGCATGTGAAGTGTTTATTTAATAACATAAAACCTGATATTATTTACATACATAACTGAATGAGCATAACATATATAACGCCTGCTATACTGCATATAATTATTTTGTTATGCATTCCTTCGTCTTGATAACTGGTTGTCATTATTTGATTAAACATTGATGGTAAATCTTCATTGTCGAAATTGTGGACTTTTTAATGTATGAACCACTATTAAACAAGGATCAATATTAACCTCTAGGCTTGCGTGCCCGTGTAATAATATTATCACTAGGTTAAATAATTTTGGTATAAGTAGTAATTAGCTGTTTAACACTTATTCTACACTGATGGCATTGTATTATAGTTTTATCTATAACGTCAAGAAATCAATGTGAATATGCTTAATCCCGAAACATCCATGAAAATGTCTCGGCAACAGGGTTGTCTTATCCATAAAGCTGAGTATGCTAAAGTCAAGGCCAGCCCCCGCCGGATTTGCATTTTTGCATTGCTGAGGCACAGTTATTAGCGCCCTGGGGCCTCAATGTTTAAAGACACTTTGCACCGTATGCCATAGAGAGATACATGTACATGATAGACTCTAATTGAAGTACCAGAGGGCGGGCTGAAGTACCTAAAGGCCTAGATGCCTGTGATGGGTTAATAAGGCCCTGTTTTGATAAAGAAGTCATCACTTGACCCATCAGGATACAATTAGTATAGGCCAGTATCAAATCTGCAAAATATAGTCAGCATGTAGAAAGAAATATATTGTGTAACCTGGGGCATCCCGGCCGCCCTAAGGGAAAAGTTGTGTATTTTTGTATCCCTAACTTGTCGATGCACATTTGCGCTGTAATAGTGTTGAGGTATATATATTTTGTGTATGACACATGTCTCTGCACAACTGAATAACCAAAACGAACATTATGTTAAGTATAAAGTTTACTCCAATAAAACCGTTTGTCCTCATCCATGGAATAAAACGGGCCCTCGCATGAGGTACTCTAATATTATTTTACTCATCGTGAACAAAAATAATCATCAATCCTCATCACTCATCGTTAATGACATTAGACTCGTCACTGTTCTATACGTCTTCTATTGTTTCTTCGACAATAGAACATCGTCACATAATACTGATAATATGTAATGCACTTCATCAGTTATCCCGCTCTATTGATCTTACATCCGGTTTCCTATCTATCAGCTACTGTCTATATTACTTGATACTACAATCACCTTTGAAATCTGCATCATCACAGGCCTTAAAATCATTATAGTGTTGAACATATTATACTAAAGTAACGACATGCAGATACTTCGCGGCAGTTACAACAGCCTAATCATCAATCAAATTACTTATTATTAATTTTTAATATGTCAAAACAGATTACGGTTGTCATTAGAAGCACTATTCTGCATCATCATTACGCTCGTCACTGAAAACACTCAATAACTTTGGAATTTGCATCATGAGAAGCCTCCAACTGAAGAAACAAGACCATTCCTCTTCATCGCTGCTTTCGTCAACTTTCTTGGACCTTTTGGCACGGGCCATCCATTTCTTTGCCGGATGTTTCCTTTTACCTTTCCCTGTACTCTTTCCCTTGCCTTCCTGTCGACTTTCCAAATAGCGCTTGAAAGGAGAAGATGTTAAGATGGTTGCTGACTCTGTCTTTCTCGTTCGAGGACGCGGCCGTGACAATGTCGGAATTGGCGATAAAGCAAGAATGGATCATCAGGTGCGCCGTTGCACGCATGCGTTGTGATAGTGTTGATATTAGTAGACGGTCCACCAGCCTGGAAGTAATGTTGGCAGGTTCAGATGTTTGGACAGCTAGGGTGGTCGTAGAAATTTCGGTGGTTTGAGTGGTCACAGATGGTCCGTCTGTCTTCGGCGTTAAATACTCTTAGGCTGCACGGCTGGCAACTGTTAGCAATGGACCAACAACTGCTGACTGATATGTGGCAGGTGCCGCTTCATCTGTCACGTGAGACGCAACAAAATCGTCATCCGTGAATATGTTCGCATCAAATGGCCAGAGTCCGCAGACCCGAAGTCCCGACTTGGCCTTGTCGTGTTTGGATGATCTCGAAAAAGCCTTCCCGAAGATTTCCGCCATGTCATAGAATGTGATTCTCTTACCAGGATTCGAGACCATCCAGCTGTCTGAGGCCGCGTTGTAGTTGCTCTTCAATGATTTGAAGAATGTTTGGTCTAACGGCTGCATTCTCTGAGTACCGTGTTCTTTAGCATACGTCACTGCACCCAACGTCTTATAACTATGATGATCATCAAGAACTATGATCTGGGGCACTTCCTTGGTCGCAATGGTAAATGCCACAAAATGTTCCAGCCATTTTAGGAACAGATCATTGTCCGTCCAGCCGTTAGGGCTGCATTATCGGACTGCTTGTGACGGTGCACCATCCCTTAGCCCCGGTTGCATCCTTTTCCGAGGGAATATGAACATGGGTGGTGTGTAGTTCCGCGCGGCATTCATTCCATATATAACCGTCACTGTTGTACCACGCTCTCCGCTGATCATTTTCCCAATCTGACGAAGTCCCTTAGTGGCAACAGCACGTCCTGGTTTCTGAACGTTGGATATTTCAGTTTCATCCATATTCCACAGACGAGATGGTGGGTATGAGCGCTTCCCAACCAATGAACGATAGGCGTGAAAGAATTCGCCAACCTTGAAACGGTTGAAAGCCGTGGCTCTAGCCATATTGGTCGCCTGTGCAATACGGATGGTGATGTCGTTACGATTTTTTTAAACACGCAGTCATACCATGCAGCACATCATTTGTTGTCAACCCAAACAATGCTTTTTCCATCATTTGGATAGTATCTCACAACGTTTTTTCCATGTCTATTCCCAACAAGGACTGAAACCGACCTACGGTGACCTTTCCGTTTCGGTGTCTCCTTAACGTAGATGTCGGGATACCCGGTGCGCGACTGACCGCTTTAAGGAGAACGCCTTCCTGAAAGTCTATAGGATTATACAGTTATGAAACCACACACACGCAGACGCACACATACACACACACACACACACACACACACACACACACACGAAACATTACATATAGCATACACGACATAATAATTTATAAATATATATAATTTATAAATATATATATATATATATATATATATATATATATATATATATATAATGTGTTATATTGGACATACTACACGCATCCCTTAAGATTTGCTGAGATGCTTTACCTTCATACTCGTCACTGCTTCCTTCAGTTTTTCTGTTCCATATACACCCCTCTCTGTCTTCCTTTCATATAAAAGAACCATGACTCGAAAATTAAGTTTTGCACTATATACGTAAAATACACACACACACACACACACACCATATACACCAATGGCGACTTATTCACCCTTCACATGTAATCCTTTAATATCGATCCCATTTCAATGAAAGTCGTTGAAAACGTGCCTATATGTCAGTGCATTAGTACCAGTTTCTGGCTAATCATCACACGGTGGACATATTAGCATCGATTTTACGAAAGAATGATTACTAACTCATATGGTATCCAAAACTTTAAAGAACTTGTTGAAGTTTGGGATAGAGATCCCTGGCTGTCGCCTATTGGGAAGGTTTGTGGACTTACTTTTGATAGCGCTTGGCCAGAGAGCTTAAATATAGAGAGGCCTTACTCTTGCCGCGCCATGTTGAATTTTGAACCAGTGGCGCCTCCAGCGACCGGAGGTATTTCTAAGATAAACAAAAGCTCTCTGGTTGTCCACATCTGATCGTGTACATGTGTGCTCATGGTTGAAATGAATTGCCAATAATAGTACTATATGTTACATGATCACATACTCTTTTATTAATTAACACTTTAATTGTGCCTGCATAATATCGAAGGAAACGAAGCTCTGAAACTGTAAATAAATAATTAAGTGATTTCACAGCCCAGTCACTTAATTCATTCATAGTCTACAATTTGCGATCACTTGACAGCTGATCAGAAAATAATTGAACGTGGTTTAGGTTATTTCACAGCTTTGTGTGTGGAAGGCGTAATTTTCACAAGTTTTTTTAATGAAAACAATTAGGTATATATGAGGTAAATGCATACAAACATACTTTCATCATGTCAGTTTATTATAGTCCATACATTTTTATTTATTTGGATATATACAGCTATTATAACGCAACCATAACACAATTCACCATATATTCATTATGTCCGTTTATCATATATTAACTTAAAAAATTATAAGTTCATTTAAAGTCTACACCTCTATAATATAGACCATGCAATATAGACATGCCCAGCTGAGAACAAAGAATATACATGAAATATTAACAATGTTTATGTTTGCGTTAACATGTTAGAGATAGAGAAATTAGTAGTTTCATACAATAAGCGGCATCAAATCTCTTGTGCCACGTAGAGGTTCATCTATAGTTACAATCAGTCATTGTTATGAAACAACATAAAATCCATTTAAGTTTAATTATGAAATGATTAATTATTGTAGAAATAACATATTATTGTGTATATTATATCATATATGTTGTATTTGAGCAGTAAATAAAATGTCAAACGTACTTCAGCATCGGCATCAATCATATAAAGAAATAAACATATTCTTAATTATGTGCTTAAAAATATTAATTGTTTTAACATTGCGAACATTTGCATTTAATTGGTTCCATAATTTAACACCCATAATACTATTTGACATTAATTATTTTCTTTTCGTCTTACAAAATTTTACATTAAAATTTCCTTTCTTACTAGACCTGGCACAATATGAATGTATTTCTTCTATTGTTATGAACATTTGTTGTAGATTGATAGGTAACATGTTATTTTTTGCTTTATAGATTATAATTAAGGTTTTTTAATTTTACAATATCTAAAAAATTCAAACATTTATATTGAACAAACAATGAATGGGTATAATCTAAATAACTAGGTTTGGCAATATTATGGATTGCTTTCTTTTGTAAAAGCATGAAAGTATGTAATTGAGACTTGTAAGTATGTCTCCATATCTCACATGTGTAACTTAAGTAGGGAAGTATTAATGAACAGTAAATGTAAAGTTATGCATTTTGGTAGCCGCAATAAATGCATAGAGTATCACGTGCACAAAGAGGGGGTCCAGGTTAACTTACAGACCACAGAACTGGAAAAGGATCTTGGTGTGTATGTTGACGCCAAGTTAATATTCAGTATGCATTGTGAAAAAAGGTAAATATGGCTAACAAACTATTAGGCCTGATCAGAAGATCATATGTGCACCTTGATAATGCAACAGGAAAGACTCTGTACACCTCTCTTGTTAGGCCACATCTCGAATATGGGAACACTGCCTGGTGCCCAGTATTTAAAAAAGACTGTGAACTTTTGGAGAATGCCCAACTTCGAGCAACAAAACTAGCCCCGACATTGAGGGACCTGTCTTATGTTGAGAGAATTACTGCCCTAGATCTACCCAGCCTCTACTATAGACGAGCTAGAGGTGACATGATAGAGACATATAAACACATCACTGGAATATACAAGTAGATGCTGAGTACATCAAGCCAGATAAATCATTCACTAGGGGTCACAGTTTGAAGTTAATGAAAAATCAATGAAAAATATGAAGCAACAATACTACAGCAACAGGATTTTAAACTCATGGAATATGTTACCTGCTGAAGTGGGTAGTGCACCCTCACTAAATACATTTAAAACAGACTGGATAGTCATTGGCGGCAGTATAAATATAGCCAACACTCGGTACATGATGCGTATAATTTGAACAAGTCAAATTTAGAAAGACCTCCGACCTGATACAACTAGGCTATATGTAGTCTAACTAAAATTAGAAGTGGATGAGTATGAGTGAGTATAACATGTATAAGTGGTTATTTTCACGCATGTGTTTGACTTTATAAATAACAGAAATGTTTTTCTAGACATTTTTACAAACAGCATTAATATGATTAGACCATGATAATTTTTCATCTACCAATACTCCTAGGGATTTAGTAACTTGTACTCTACCGACTTCTAATCCTTCAATCTTTGGTTTACAATCATCCTGATAAGGCTTGTTATGGAAACATATGTAATTTGTTTTATTGATATTCAGAGATAGAATACATCGATATCATCAGCAAACAATATAAATTTATTAAACATAAAATAGGTTCCAAAATAGAACCTTAATTGTAGAATTCGATGTATGAATACGCCATTTATTCGAGCACGAATACTCCATTTATCTCGTTAAGCTGTTCAGTGTATCTTTTTATTGATAAAAGTAGCTATCAGTCTTTTTAAACCATTTTCGATCACTCTTTTAGTGTTGATTGAACAGTAGCTAATTTTAAAGGCATATTCGATAGGGGACGATATGTTACTGTGGCGAAATGTTTAACCCTCAATGTCAGGGTCGATATTTCGAGCCACTGTGTTGCCAAGGAATCATAACAAGATGGAGTCTAAGGGTGTGGAAGGTGTTACAGAAACTTGGCCACGTAAAAAAGAAGCCAAAGATTATTTAGAGAAACATAAAATAATAGAACTTCTCAATAACCTTACAGGACAGCTAATATATCACCAACCAAGTGAGTCTAAACATTCAAAATATGACATTAGCGTATTGTATATTATATTGATCATAATTGATTTAACTTAAGTTAGTCTTAGAGGCTTAGTCTACTCTAGGACTGTATCAATTATCCCTATGACTTTAAAAGACTCTTAATAATATAATTTTATACTTAAAGATATAGTTTATATTTAAAACATATACTTTGAGTCTTATTAAGAATTCCTATTTATTTTATTATAGTATTTAAGTGTAAGTTAAAAAGAAGAATAGGTCTAAGTATAATGTTTAAAAAGATATATATATTTTTATATACTTAATAAAACTAAAAATGTAATGTATGTGTGAACTATAATTAAACATAACTCAAAGTTGTAACAGTATAACATATAATTATATCAATATTATTGATAAATGTATATGCTATGCTGTTAATGTTGTAGATTTTAGGTTAAGTTTAATTATAATATAAAGATTAGCTTTTTAGTTGTACGAGAACTTAGCCAGTAGTAGGTGACAGGTTTAGGTGCAGTCATTTTCTAGTTAAGATGACTATGAACCAAACCTGTCACTGTCAGGTTTATAACAAACGTTTGCATATGCCTACAAACAGAGCATTGTGTTCCCAAGAGCTAATGGGATAGTATAATTAAAATATATTTTTCATTGTATAGTTGGCTAGGTCTATGCTATAAATCTCCATAGACTGATTCATAAAAGTTCAAGCTATTTCTAATGGCATTTCAGTTAGTGCAACATGACTATACAGCAAGCGCCATTCTTCTAGCCACTAACTGTATGGGTTCATATCAGTTCCCAAAAAGGACTTGCTCAAGAGTGACTGAGCAAATGTCATGAGCTCTTTGTTTAGCGTTAGAACTAATCACATCTGGGACATATAGTGAATGTGATATACCCTAATTAGGAAAATTAATTACAATTAAACATTTTAAGTATATACAGACATACTAATGTTAGGATTGGATGTAAGATATAGAAGATGGTAGTGTAGTGTGCTACTGACTGTACTGGGGGGGGGCACCTTACTGAGAGTTATTGAAAAACTTCATTATTTCTATAAACTTGACCTGTTCAGTTTTACACGTTTCCAATAGTCTACATATACTCTCTTATATTCTAGAATAATAACTAAAAGTCTGTGTATATACAAAAATTAAAACCAGTACTAACTTAATTGAATTCATAATTATAACATTAGCTCACATACTGGTGCCAATGTTTGCAGTGACATTCTATAATACTAAAACTAAATCTATGACAGTTACCATCAAAGGTGTGTCACTGTATAATAAGGGCTATTCCAGAAATAATTGTATGGGGGTGGTGGAAGGCAATTTTTTACCCCCTCCCCCTAGCACCCATAATTTAATTTTGTACCTAATCCTACCACCCAAGTTATTAATTTTGTACTACACCCAACCACCCATAATTTAAAATTTAGCTCACACTAATATTCCCCATTAAATATGGCATCTACATATGAAAGGCTCCTATTTGATCAGGTAGTCTCACTTTGTATGCCATGTTAGTTAGTTTACACCAGGCTTCACTGTGAACAACAAAATAATAATATTGTGTTCACATGATCATAATTCATCATGTAGATGCAGTTAATTCCAAGGTCTTAAATTCTTATGAAATTTCATAAGTCTACATTCATTTCACCAGTGTATACTTAATTTGAGGAGTGTTCACAGTGGGAAGTCTCAAATTATACCAAAATTATTTCATCAATTTTATCAATCTATTCCCTGGTCATAAGATACCACAAACATGTATTGCACACATGTCAGATGTCACTACCATGCACAATGATATTGACAAAATTAAAACAAAGTTTTCAGTGTTAAACTGTTACGTTATCTCCAATAAGTTTTATTTCTTCTTGATTCTACATAAAATATGCGTGCAATTTCCTAACACCCACCCACCACCATTTATATATTTTCACAAACCGATCAACAATAAGTACTATATTTTAGTTTAACTTAATCCATACTTTTTCTATTGCTCAAACCCCATCACCCATGTATTGTTAATAAAATTGCTACCCATGACCCCCATATAATTATAACTGGTATAGTCATAAATAATTTAAATAGTGATTATCATGAAAATGTAATTATCTTGTGTGTCCAGGCAATACATTTTTCGTGCCCTGGTTTTATGCTACAGATTTATGTTATAGACATTTGTAGATTTCTTTAGCTTTTTGTGGCAGTGTGTAGATACTTTATTCAAAATTTTAATGCACCAACCCAGTTGAAGAGATATATCAATGAATCAACTGTCATCCCTGTCTTAGTGATTCCTGTCTCCAGATCAAAATATTATGGTCCACCAGTTGTGAAATGAGGCCATTCTTGTAGCAATATGATGATGCCTACACTTAAACAGAATAATCTGCATTTATTCCAACACTGCAATTGTATATTTAAAAGCAATTCATATTTGTGAAATTATAACAAAATACATACTTGTTAACACTGTTACCACATTTAAAATTTTAAAATTACAGTAATTAAGCTTTCCTCATATTTTATAAAATGCAACTCATAGCACCATGCTTTGTTTCCATGATCAAAAATGATATTAACTGTTCAAGTTAGCCTTGTTCCAATTCATTTGTATCTAGGATTGGATAGAACATTTTATCTAAAATGATTCTTATTAACCTGTGTAAATGGCATTGTTGTTGCTGATGAAGAGGTCTACATTCATATATTTTATTCTACATATACATAATGCCAACATTTTTCTGTTCTTAATAACATGCCATGCATATTATGACAGTTTTCAGCACACACATTTTAATATGGCATGTTTGATTAATTCAGAATCACATAGTTATAACTCATCAAATTAAATTAGGAAAGTTTTTAAAAGGCAAATATCAGAATTATAATACTTTCCTTAATACATTCTTTGAATAAATATATAATGGCCTCATTATCTGTATAGGGTTAGGCATTTGAATATATGTTTCAGGTAGTCCCAAAGAGTTCATGATAGAAGAGCTGGAAAGTTTAGCCAAAGCAAGAGCATCACGGATTGATTACCCTTGTCTTTTTGATGAGAACAATATACAGTCAGTTGCTCAAATGATGGACCCAACTGGAAGAGGATACATCACATTAGCTCAGTATAAAGAAGGTATTGTAACTAATTTATGTTTCATGTAGATTAATTCTTCATTTGATTATTGGATGTTTAAAAGAATTATTAAGTAATTAGTTGTGCAATAATAAATCACAGTGAAAATTGTCCAAATTAATTAATGACCAGTTAAAGTTAGTCTATTATATCACAAAACTCTTTTATTGTCATTGAAGACATTGTATCAAACATTATCAGTTTTGCTGTTTGTCACTATTTTGACTATTACATTTTGATTGAATCCAATTTTAACATTAAATAAAAACACTAGTAATCACTTCTGAAATTGAAACCAATGGTAGTGCACCTCTTGTAATAATAATATGTGATATTTATATAGCGCCCTATTCAGCTGGAAGCTGCTCTAAGGCACTTTACAATATTATTATCCCTGACTCAGACCTGTTTCCATCCAGCACATATCTCAACTTCCAAGGGAGCATACAATGCGTGCTGCCATTACAGGCGCAAATCATTATTCAAACATATAGCCATTGCCTCCTGTCAGGTACTATGGCAGACCCACAATAACAGTTATAATACTGAGTTCAGTTCAGTTGTTTAGTCTTGACACAGGTCAGGTTTGGGACATATGGATGGGAGGGTTGATGTTATATTATATTATTTGTGTTGGTTCATTATATGATCTATTGAAGTACAAAATAAAACAAAATTAAGCACTACCTGGATAAGTTAAAAATATCCTGATAAATGTAAAGATTACTACAGAAAAATGTGTATAACAAATGTTGATATTCAGAGTATGGAATAAAATTTACTTCCCTAATAGTAATACTGTTATATAAAATAAATTATGCTAAAACAAGATATTTATCATTAACTGATTGTACATTTTCACCCAACCTAGAGTGTCCAGGCTAACATCCTACCTATCTACACAGCACTTTTGTAGAAATATCCTCCATAACGCCCAATTAAATCTATGAACAAATAAACAAATATAATAAACAAATCCATAATATCATTTGCAGACAATTAAATATATACTAATCTGAACATAGTGGAAAAACTGTTAAAATAATATAATAGTAATATACCAAACTTTATATAGGATCATATATATATACAACTACAAGTATATATATATATATATATATATATATATATATATATATATATAAACACATACATATACATAGGTTTCAAAACTATGGATGATTTGTGACTCTATGCCTTGTTAACTTTGACGTCTCCATACACCTAACCTTTATAGTATAAAGCATCGGTTTCAACATATCTTTATTATGTATAAATTATACATAATAAAGATATGTTGAAACCCATGCTTTCATTTGATCTTCCATACCCACCTAGGATATTTCTAGACACTAAATCTTTAAGGAGAATAACAAAAATGTTAGCATTGTATACTAGTCTTTTTTTCGTGCAGCTAAGATTTAATGGACATTAACAATTTATAGCAATTTAAATTAGTAGAACATTTGAGCTGTTCTTTGTATTGAAGTTCATTACATATACTTTTAAGCTACAATATGAGTTCCGGTGGTCTAGCGGTTATGCACCTGGCACTTTGTTCCAAGGGTCACAGGTTCGATCCCATCAAGAGGTTGAAACCTTTCCAGGGATTAATTTCTCAGCTCACAACATTGTGGGTGGTTGACCACGTTAAGTGACGCTGCTGTCTGCACTGAATTGATTCAAATAAAGGGGGTTAAAGACCCCCTGAGACCATAATACAGTCTGGCAGTGACCACCCTCAGGGTATTTCACCTCCATCTTTCCGTACTGCTCCCCTGTGAGTGGTGGAGGAGGCGTTATGAACAATCACTCAATAAAAGGGACCACACTGGAAATAAGTGCTCACACTTTCATGTGCTATCCTTGTTTCATGATCATAGATTATGAAACGAAAGAAAATCAATAAATCAAATAATGGGTATTCACCATTAAAGGTTTTTGCTGTTTCATATCTAGATCTACTAACTTAATATTTTCACGACCAAAAATTCGACTTCAGCTCATCTTTATGGATATATTGTAATTATAATCTGCTGGTATTGAGTAACATTTTTATTGAAAATTACTTCTATTAGTTTCTGATCAATCTCAATTTCAAAACACACTCGTCAAATTTGCGAACTTATCATAACGTTTCTATTTGGTGTTTACTATTCTCAAGCGTTATTTATTATTAGACATTATGTTGTCGATTTCATGTAGTTTCCATATCGAATAAAAAAGGGGCTGGAAACTACATATCATATGCATACAAATGATATGTATGATGGATAAACATCATCAGTTTATATGAACAGCAGCCCAGAAAGTATTTGACAAAGATGGAATCCAATACAGATCTGTTCGTTTGTTGAAGATATTGTTATTAGTTTTCCAAATAAACAGCAACATTCTGATGATACAGCCAGTCAGTGAGAACTCACTGACTATCAGTATCACTATAAACACCCCAAGATGTTCTTGATGAAAAGCAACAAAACAAATATTTGCCTCAAAAAATTGTTAACCATCAAATTAGTAATAATTAGAAGATAAATAATATGATGAAAAGATATTTTGAAAGATGTTAAATTTGAAAATGTTTTAATTTTGGTTGTGGATCGTAATTAACTCCTATCCCACTACTAATGACAAAACAAACATGGTTTACTGATAGTCCAGTAGTTAGAGCACTGTGTTGCAAACCTCCAGATTATGGGTTTGAGTCCGATTCATACCTGTTTGTGGGAAATGTTACAGCAAGTGTCCCAGATGTGACTAGTCCTGAGGCTAAACGTCTGAACTCAACTAATAACAAATAAGCTGTTATGTGTTTCAGTTGTTGAAATGGATTACGTTTTTGCACTCTGATCATGGAATAAAATATTTTAACAAACACACATTTATCAAATAATTTTTTCCCAAACTTAAAGAATTCTTTTATAGATGTATTTCCTAGTTAATACGAATTGATTTTTTAGCAAATTGTAGAATAAATATTGTTTTTGTGGTTTTACTTCATTGGTAATGTCATTTTTAGGTAGCACGTTACAGGTGTTCATTCTCTTTCTGAAGCCCTTCTTCAACTGTTGTTATCATTCTCTCTGCGTGTTGATCAGTAATAATTTATTGTGTATCACATTGCTGGCCTGATTGTTTTTATTGAGGTATTGCTTAGCTTGCTTTTCACAGCTTTTTATTCATAAAAAATACAACATAAATTTAGAATAAAACAACCCTTCCTCTAATATTCCACACACACACAAAAAAGAATGCATTTCATGTAGCCATACACAACCTTGTGGTTTTAAGAAAGTTTCCTAAAACAAACAGTATACAATTAAATCAGACTCAATTTATGGTGAATACTTATTAATATTACTACTACTACTACTCCAAGTATTACTTATCAATGTAAATTAGTATCAAATCAACACAAACTGTTTTTCCCTAAAGTAACAAATGTAATTAACATTATTATTAACACAATAACAATTTATATCATTCCTTTTTTAGCCATGGCAACACTCGGTGTAACTAAGATTGAGGACAAACCACTTGGTGGTGAAGCAGACAAAATAATGCTTGATACATTTATCAGAGATGCGTAAGTATTGAAATCATAATGTAAAGGACACTACACTCATTGGGTTTAATGTTATTTTAAGAAAATCCTTGATTTGATATCCATGATGACAAAATACTGATATCACCTTCGGAATAAAATATCCTAATCCAATATCATTCGGTTTATTTTTACCATATTAGAGAAAGATCTCTTAAAATTATTTACAAGTTATTGCAATGATATTACTTCACGTCAGTTTTTGTCCTATCTCTATATATAATAGTCAGCAAAGGGTTAATTTAAAAATAACCAATGAATGGCATCAGAGTAGAAAACAATATACCAAGAGTTGAGATTAATTAAAGACCGCTGAATGCTTTAAAATCAAATAATTATCCATTTATATCTTCCCACCAAATCTATAATATTTGTACTAATCTGTCATTAGAAACATCCCAAATTCATGGTTAACTATTACTACACAAATATTGTGTGGGTCCTCATCAGAAAAGGCCATAAAACTATGTACTTATATCAAAAGTGGCTTCGTACACTAATGACACTAATGTGCATTTACCTCTTTATCAAACTAGATTTAATCATTTTCCAAATAACACTTGAAGAAATATATTTTATATTGTTTCCATTAGCTAACTGGATTTTCTTTACTTTACAGTAAGCTTGGATTGGTAAAGGCTTCAGCAACATTTAGTGACAAAAGATAAATCCAGGAACACATTACCATTTTATGTAATAATTTCATCTGTGCAACAGTTATGTCAACCAAAACTATTGTAAATATTTTACATTTTCTCTATGTTTATAATTTATTTGTCATTAATTGTTCACATATTTTGTTTACACAAGTAACGGCTAGCATAATGTAAGGTGTGTTAAATGTGTAGTTGTCTGTTTGAAAAATAAATCTGTTTTGTCAACAGGTTGTATTTGTTGATTTGCTTACTGGAAGGATTATAAGGACTATAGTCAGGTGACTAGATAATAAATATAAAATAAAGTGATGCTAACTGTACAAAGTCCAATATACTTATTAATTTACATATTTCATATAGTAGGTTATATAACTGTGTACTAGCACATCTACCTTGTGTGTACATACACAAGTAAATGCAATGCAACTGTTATGCACCATCTTGACAATCGGGGCTGTTATGAAACGGGATGGTCCTGTTTTGCAACTGGTATGCGTTTAAGAATGCCGGGGCGTTTAGCAACTATGCAGCAACAAAATGTTGCCCTGTTATTACAAAATTTCTGTATTATTGGCCAATTATCTAGCAGTAAACGATTTTGTGAAAATTAAATTGAATATAAATTATATAGATTTCTATATATATAGATATATGAACAAATAAGTTCTAAAACAGTAAATTATTTGAAGTTGTTGAAACAGTCCTCTAGCAGTTTTGAAATGGGAAGGGCCATTTCAAAATGGAAAGCAGACCAATTCAACTACATCAAAAATTAAATTATTTTAAGAAGATTATATATACATAAATAAATGCATACAAACACATGCAAAGGTAATAAATTAATATTTTACAAAATGGTGCATGATCAAATTTAAATTCTATCATGATCTGATCAGGCCGATGCTGTGCTGAATCAAATGGTTTTGAAATGGGCCATCCATCTTACAACCGCGAGGCTTACAGTGTAGTTGCGAAATGGGAAGGTCCCATTTTAAAACAGGCAGGGTTGCAAAACAGGTCGGTACACCAGCACTTTGATGACAACCTGTAGAAATATTTTGAATCGGCTTAATTTGCATCACTGACGATCTCCACAAAATAACAGGTTCAGTTATTGACTGTTTAAGGGTCATTTCTATTTCACTCATGCTGATTACTGTGATACAAAAGCTCTTGTTACCATGCTGATCAATGCCAAATAAGTTTGCCTTAATAGGTGTGTGTGTTTATGTGTGATTGAGGTGTTACTCACCTTCAAGCTCGAGGCTGTTTTCTTGTTGTCTTTTCTTGGAACACTGGCTCCTTTGGATTGCTTTGTTGTTTTTCTTTAAACTTTTTAATACTTAAAAAAACACGAGAAATAAATGTTATACAGCTGTTCTGGCAGATTGATATCCAAGACCATTGAGGGTTGGGTAGGTTTCACACAAATGTTAAGCTAACGGGTACAGTAATTATTATTATCATTTCACAAGCATACAAAAATATGCCTGAGGGTTAGAGATTAGGAAATGCACATACACGTTTTAATGTGGGGGGGGGGGAAACAAGGTGCCTGTTAATCCTATTGCTCACCATCTGCATGCCACGGAACAAGTATGAGAACAAAAAGGCCACTAATCACTAGAGCCAATGACGGTAAATTTACAAGAAATTGCATCGTGTTGTGTTAATTTTGTAACGATGAACACCATCAAAGGTTTTTTTTATATCTACATGTATAACATACCCTAACATGACCTCTTAATTGATCTTTAATCTAACTCTAAAACTTAACCCTATCCTATAAAAACTCCATCTAAGAGCACTCTTCATCTAACTATCATCTGATTGGGTTTACCAATTAGTGGCTTTGCCATTATGTATATCTTTAAAGTCTGCTGCCGTCATCTGTAAGTTTTTAAGCAAAACATCAACTTTGAAAATATAATTGCCATTTACATCTGTATTCTTTCAAGGTCGAGGAGGTGTCTGAAAGTGTACACTTGTATAAATGAAGATAATTATGGATACTCCTTGAACAAATTTCTACTGAGTAAATGTTTTGTTTGACAAGCAGGTGTTTACATATACTTGTTTGCTACTGATATATATATATATATATATATATATATATATATATATATATATATATAGTAGTCCCTACCTTATAAGACCACCCCTTCTGCCAAAGCAAAATGGAAATTTCCAACTATTTCAGTTGCGTGTCATTTGTATCATTTGTGGTCACTCATACAAGTCAGAAAGTTTACCATTCTCCAAAATTGAGAGGTTCATTGCGTGAGACAGGCAGTTGCCTATTAACAGTCAAAAGCATGGGAGAGTGATCAGTGCATGAAAAGTGGTCATATACACCAGGTGGTTGTTCCTTACAGTGGTCGCTCAAAGGGGTGACTTTTGTATATACAGTCAGAATCCATTAATCCGACAAGCTTTGTCACATGATAATATGTCGGATAAACGAGAATGTCAGAATACTTGAGTCGGTGATATACCAGTAGTCTGTCACACATTTTTAAATCATAAAGCTATACCTCCATATTTAAACCAATATTCAATAACTGTGCGCAAGATACGGAATGGCACTGAAGCCATTGATCATTTTAATGTTTGTTAATTACAAACACTATAAAGAAATACTTGTGTCACTTAGTCCATCAGATTAACTCATGATATGCTCATTGGAAAGATCACACATTTGTGTTTTTAATTAGCCATGAATGATTATGATTGGCTATTAGATAGCCACAGGCAATGGATGCATTGTGTGTTAGTGTGTGCGGTCGAGGATGATTGTAATTCAGGTTACGATATAGCATTTATCACAGGTGGGAAGGTTAATGAACCATTACTGAGGATATATTGGTGAGTCTTGCATGACTGAACCAGTGGAAATATTTGGCAACATTTTCATGTTGTCGGATTATCGAAGTCATTTTACATTGAAACATCACCTACTGTTGGTGAAATGAAGTGTCGGAGTCGGAACGTGAAACACGATTTTGTCGGATCAAAGAATCATTAATAATAGAGCTAAATCAGTCACAGGCAATAATGTGTCAGATGGTGGATTTGTCGGATAAACAATGTCCAGATTAATGGATTCTGACTGTATATGTGAGTGTATATATATATCTTTGTGTGTGTGTGTGTGTATATATATATATATATATATATATATATATGTATATAATGTATACTTGCCTGTATAAGCTTATTGGAACTTACAAAACAGCAGTAGAACATTATGTTTATCTCAATGGAAGTCCAGGATTCCAAAGATAATAGTAATAATTTAAATTTGACCCATTCAAAGACACAGTACATTGAAACCCCAAAATGAGGTACCTATATGATAACAATAAATACTGAAAAATTATTATCATTTAATCAAGACAGCAGTCTTGAACAAGTGAGTTAAAAAAATTACTATCTTTATTTTGCTATTCATCAGCACCCGAACATATCATACTGTGGGTTCATCCTGGAACATTTTATCATGTTCAGTATTATACAATTACTGGTAATGAAGGAATATTTTTATAAAGAAACAGAATTTAAAGTCACTTTCAAGACTTTGGGCATGGAATGTTCCAAAAGTCTACTAGTTGACCAAACATCCACTTGAGAAATTAAAGCTGACAATTTTAATTGGCCAAAAAGTTACTGAACCCATCTGCTCTACTTCATCACCAGATAAAATAACGACAAAAAATATACCTTACTGGATAAATAAAACATAACATAAATTCTACATTTAGAATAATAAACAATAAAATAATAATCGCAATAATAACCATAGCCTATCATACAACAGCTGGTTTTTAGTAACTGGTCATAAGATCAAATACTGATATGAATAAGTTGTTAAACCAGTTTGTGTGCATGTGTGTGTGTCTGTCTGTCTGTGTGTGTGTGTGTGTGGCATAGAAACTCGCAATCATAATTTTAGCCAAGTAAATAATCATACCATAATAACTTTTCATACTAAATAATGATTCCTTAAGTTCCCATGCCATGTCTAACAGATAGAAGTCGAATACATCAACAGAGCCAATTAGAGAACATGTCTCAGTCCTTGTATACTTCACCATCTCTTTAATTAAACTATAGGGACATTATCTGAATAAATTAACGATAAACAATAGATAGTAACATCTTTTTAAAGTTTAAGTCAGACTGATTCTCATCTTTTCATTGAATGAATGATTTGAAAAGAAAATTACATTACCGGTACGGTACTCGCCATTCAAAAAATCTTATTTAACAATCCATATAATTAAACATAGTCATTTACTAAAAGGATACAACATTAGGACCAATATCAACTTCTACCTAGCTATAGTACCCATTCAATTACACTTGCTGACTAGAGGTTTTTAAAAAAAGGATAAAATTTCACCTTTTCAACACAATCTTGTGTATGGAGAGCTCTGTTGACCATCTACATGATGTATCATGTGCGTGCACGCATGCACAAACACACACAAATTACAGATGTATGCAAACACACAGTGGTGACTTGCATGATAACAGAGAACAATTTATAACAATTCATTCAATGGCAACACATAGTCTCCAACAATAACGAGTGCAATTATAGCAATAATGATGTTTGAAATGAACCAGTACAGTCATTGCTGAGTTATAACTACGTGTCACTAAAGTGATAAAACACTTCCAATCAATGTAAAATATAACAATCTCATGGTAACAAGCTCTAATATTTAATACACCACATCAGTACATGGTTTCTAAACACATCATGATAAAATCATTCGATATTTATCAGTAATATTTGTTGACAATAAAATAGATTTATTCAACATATTTATAAAATCTCTTATTTATCACAGTATTAACTGAATGAAGATAATAACAACCCTACTATTTCACTAAGTATCCATTTCAATGTTTTTAACCAAACTCTCACATTATAAATTCTTCTATGATGATGATTATGATTCTAAATCTATGATTTCTTGTACTCAAATAACAACAGGTGTTCCAATATCACAGTGAATAGAGCATTGCTCCACAACTTCCCAGGTTATGGGGTTCAAATCCAACTCATGCCTGTGCTTGTGAGATGTTTCTCTAAGGAGTCATTCCTCAGCAGTATGTTCCAAGTGGGACCGGTGTTGAAGCTAAACAAACAACTTACTCACTTACTCACTCAGTCACTCTCATATAACCAAGTTCCAACAGATGTTTGCCTATGGAATACCCATCATATCCAGTAGTAAATTAATCCTAACATTAATCCATTTCACTTGAGGCTCTCTCAGTGACTCTATCCAGTGTGTAGGTATCTTGCTATATCCAGTTTGACAACCAAGAAAGGCACCAGTTATACAGCCATTGGCATTACTGTCTCCACCCAGCATTATCAGGTCAGTTATTGTTGTCCTATAATTTAAAAGCATTTGCTTTATGCATAACTACACAAAAAGGCACTAATTTACACAGAATTTAATGATTACATCTGCATGCATATCAACATTGTTTATCACACACACACACACACACACACACGTATGTAGGTATATATTGAGCAAATACAGCCTAAAGATTTCTCTGCACGTTTCCAAATTAATGTTTATCAGGACTCATACCATCGACTTTTTAATACCTATACACTAACAGAACCAGCAGAGCCAAGACATGCAAGGATTAATTACCTGAAGTCTTTTCGAAGTCTCAGAGCTGCTAATCCACAAGCAAGTGGCTTGAATGCAAAACTAACTCTCTCTGGTTCATGAACATTAACGCTGGAAAATACAAAGACAGAAAATGAATAGTTCATGAGTATAACAGCATTTGTTCTAACTTTGCCAAAAAATGTCTCCTGTACAATAAAATAAACATAAATTTATTTCACTTCCTGGTAAGTACATTCTTGTACTTATCCCAGAATTATAAGTGTGATCTAATAAATGTACTCACTGAATTGAAACAAGGGAGATTATATAGAAATACAGAAGGAATTATTAATGAAGTAGGATATAGAATGTATTGCTCTATATATATATATATATATATATATATAGGTAGGTAGGTATGTAGGTACAGTACAATGGTAATCTGAGTATCACCAGATGTGAATTATTATGCCAGTAGCTGAGGGAATGCAATTTCTGATTGTATTAAGATTAAATACAAGACAGTTGTATCCAATGTATATAGGACTAGTTTGTATGGGAGGGTCTCTCAGAATATAACTGCTGCACACATGCATGCACACATACACACACACACACACACACACACTTGCACAAACATGAAAACACTGATTAAAGGTGACAGGAAAACATTTTGAAATTGGCTTCTATTAAAGTCAAATTAAAATGCTGGTATCTTCTTAAACCTGTGCTATTTCTTGTATCCGTTACTGTTGAAAGACAAAAGTGTACCCTGGTGTTCATCTTCTTGACATGAGACATGAAGGATGGCACCAGTTTGCATGTAACATCACTGAACCCGAACAAAGTCTGTTAACTCTAGCTTCTTTTGTAAACAATGAAGCCAGCTTTTTTATTCTGCTAATAAACTGTAAACGTTAGTCCACTGAGGCATTTGATGTCAAAACACTAATATTATTGGGATATCTAAGCATAGATTTCAAAAAGATTCAACTAGGAAGAGAAAGTGGGTTTTATAAAGTGAAGATAAAAGACTGGAAAGTAAGTCACCACTGAGAGCACCCTGAGCTGAGAATATCTTGTAAATAAAAGCATATTTCAAAACAGGTTTGCTCATATGATATTAATAGACAGTGGATCATTATCACATATCCTAGATCAATACCAGAGTAACAGACTGGCTAATCAGTGGCTGGCTTGCTTTTGGGGGACTTCCCCATGACAACTATAAGAAATAATTTCAACACTACATAACTGTCAAGAAGTACTTTGAACTGTGCAAATTAATATACCTTTAAGTGGGCAACAATTACAACAACAAAAAACATTAATTTTAATCAATTTGAACCATGGGTTTTCCTTGTGTGTGTGTGTGTGTGTGTGTGTGTGTGAATGCAATTAGGAGATATTAAAAAAAGTTACCAGCAGTGTTTAAGTTATATTTATAAGACATATGTATCATACCTATCAAAATCTTTACATCTAATGTATTTCTCCATCTCATCTCTCTGTACCTTGTCCTCTAAATAAGGAAATGACATGTCTCTGGCATTGGCTACTAACGTTTCAAACTGGTCTGGATCCCTTATGTCATGCTTACCCTACAACAAATACAAAATACTGAGCAAAGAAATACAGTATCTACACTCAATGACATAACAAATCCCTAGCCCACTGCTTCGTACAACACAAACTTATTTCATTCTCAGTTATCCAGTATGTGATTTTATTTTTCCCAGTTTGCTTTCATTAATGATAAAACATCTTTTGATAGGAAATTCTAAAAATGGTATTTTACTGATACATCATTATCTAATTCACTGCAGTAAAAGTATGTTTAACTAAACATTGTTTTAATTATGGCACATATTAATGGAAATACATACTTTACATTAAATAGAAGCACCCTTATAACAGTATTATATATTCATACTTGGTGACATTACACTCACAAACCAATTATCAATAGTTTAATCACAGACTGCACTAGGGTTTTATTCCTATTACACAACCAGTTTTACATGTTTTATATTTTGAAAAATGCATCTGATTAGCAGAATTTATCAGTGTTTAGAACTCACTAGTAACTTAACTAAATAGCACACAATATATATATATATATATATATATATATATGTGTGTGTGTTTGTGTGTGTGTGTCCTCATTAGATCTAAATATTTATATAGATTATAATTATAGAATGATAAGTTTAGATTTTAATATTTAAAAAGATGCACTCATTTGATTAAAATTGAAATAATTTGGAAAACCATGCATAGGTTAGTGCAATCCTATTCATCGATAAATGCAAGTTATCTAAGAATTTTGACTTTGTTTCACTAAACAATGGCTTTTATTTGAATATGTATCTGCAAAACCCTTGACAATAGTTCCACATCTCGTATTAACATGCATACAGCTCCCTTGATATTAGACGGAATGCAGCCTTTTGAAGCTAATGCTATTTCTTCACATATTATAATTTATTTGGCCAAGTATGTGGAATTGATGAGTTGACAAACCATTTAACAGAAGTGGTATGACATGAATCTAGGGGCATGCATGCCTCCAGCAATTCGGCCACTGTTCTTTGTAACTACCATGTTTATAATATTTGAAACTGGCAGAACAAGTGGTAACAGACTTCTAGTTTGGGGTTAAACTCTTGACCTAAATGTGAATAGAATATTTACCTCTGATTTTACCTCAGTGCCTTCACAGACTGACAGACTGTTTAGTCCCAAAGATGGATGAATGTAGCCATAAAATAACACCACATTTCCTTTTAGAATTAGTACTGTCTTAAACCAATTTCTGTTAATGTACCCAATTTTTATTTATTTATTTGGATTTATTTTTATTATTTGAATCCAACTCTGCTACTCAAGCAGCATTCTAATTAAGTCTTTTTATTCATTTTGGCATTAAATAATTTCTATAATAAGTATACCACATTTTTGTTGTAAGGCAACTTACCTGTAACATGAGAGCTACAATGCAGGCAACCATGACAGAGGCAGCAACACAGCGTGGATCATAATGTGTTGCCTTACATATTCTACTTGCGTTTACGCTGACTTCCTCCAGATTATGAAAGTGTGGAATACCTGAAAATAAACAAAAGCATACTACACGTGAACTGATTATTATTATTGTGGTGTTGTTCATCAACTCACACACACACACACACACACACACACACACACAATGTTTAACAATGTCTAATTAACACTGAACCAAATTTAATACACTAAATGAAAATAGCAATGGATACCTAATGGAATAGCTCTAGAAATGGCACCATTATCAGCAAATGCATCAGGTTCCTCATCTTTGATGTTATCCACTAGTTCTTTGGCTACAACATGTGGATTCTCTAAAAATCTTGGATCATTTAATACCTGGAAGTATCATCAACAAAATTATTCCACTGACATACATAATGATTCTTACTAACCAATTTTAGTTAACTGTCTAAATTAAAGACTGGTTGAGTCATGTAAATCTCACAAACACAGATGACAATAGAACAGGGATGACACTTCAAAGTCTGCAACACAGTGAAGATAAAATGAATATAATGAAATCTAAAATAACAGTGCATGTACTATGTGATATATTTTTCATTTTACTAGGGTGAGTAAGTGTTTTGGTTTAACTTAGGTGCTGATCATACTTAGGACATGTGGTCAAAGAGCAACTTCTAATAGAACAAGATAATTTGATCTATTTGAACAGTGCATCTAATTAAATGATATTTTTAAGACAGGTGACTACTTATATCACGGAAACTGTGAGGAGAGATCTCACCTAAGCTACAATACTGAAACAGATTGTTTATTTACAGTGACTTGTATGATAAATCACTGTTTAAAATTTCAAGGCATCATAATACATTTAAAACAAGCTCCTGAGACAAAAACTTGCTTTGACAAATATTTTTATATGACAGGTAGATAAATGGTGCTGCACCAATGAGACATTTGAGAATCAATCAGTGATAAGCTCATTGAAGTAGATATACATTCAAATTAATGTTTAAACTCTAGATGTGGGGGTGTATGTATGTGTGGGTGTCTATCTATCTAAATATATGTGTGTGATATATATATATATATATATATATATATATACACTGCCAAAACAGGGATCAATCTGAAGCACATATTCAACCAAAAGTACTGTTTTATCTGAACCCCCCCCCCCCCAACAACAACAACAAAATAATCAACACAAGAAGTTGGTAAGCATGAAAATGGCTAACAACGAGTTTCAATTGTTATTGATATTCATCGCATCTAAATAACCATTCAGTTATATTTCACTTAATACACACACTTTTACACATATATTTCAACACAATTTATAAGTGTTACTTCATGCCCTGTGTTTGTGGTGTTATAATGTGTTCGTTGGGATCCACATCCTATAGACCACGTTATAGGTGTATAC
Source organism: Paralvinella palmiformis (assembly GCA_025642065.1). NCBI lineage: Eukaryota > Metazoa > Annelida > Polychaeta > Terebellida > Alvinellidae > Paralvinella > Paralvinella palmiformis. The sequence continues at coordinate 155,821 of JAODUP010000646.1, read as the reverse complement.
AGCATTTCATCACATAAAATAAGGTAGTCATTTATATGAAAAATAAATAGTGAGCTGATTAGATAACCACAATTTCCAAGGTCTAAAAACAGCAGACAGGATGTGGCTTCTAAACAATATAATATAATGTAGAGTGTACAATGGCATGCTGAAGCGGAAAGAGATAGTCTGAACCTACACTAGTAAGAATGGAACCTTGGGCTGTTCATTTAGTTTTAGAGTAGGAGGAGACTGAACTAGAGTAGTAGAAGAACATATTTAGCGAGGCCTCAGACCGAGCTTAAACCAAGGAGGTGTAAATTCACTGGACCCAGAGTAGCCAACGCTGCAATGGAATTAGCCGGAGAATTCGCCAGGTGCCGGCTTATAATGACATGCCTGGAATCTTGAACATTTTCTCTTCCAACTATAAAGTTTTAATCATTAAGATTTTCTTACATCAGATGAATCTTCATATTCATCTATATTTTATGTCTAATGAGACAAGCCAGTACCTGGCTAATAAGGATGTTAGATATATTAATTATAATCAGAGAAGACATCTTACTGAAAGGGAAGATCCATTATTAGTTATATTTATCCAATTTGGCTGAAAGTATCTTTAAAAAAACGATATTCTTTCCAATTAAACTAACAGTGAGCCAGTTGTATAATAATATTAATGCTAATGACATTAATGCTAATAGCATTGATGTCATTTTAAATTTGAAGTTCAGAATGTTGATGGTATCTCATGAGGTTAACTTTTGCTCTGTTTATGATCACCAATTGTTGATTAACATTAATTATCATCTATATTTATGGCAAAGAAGAAATAGACAAGACAAATGACTGAAAGTGAACAAAATTGCAATAACGTTATGATAAAGATACTACCAAAACCAACTTTGATTAAATGAAACTTGGACAAAGACTGGTGTTTTCTTAGTTCAGTGTGTCCGAACAAGTGGTTTTTACATTGAAACTTTTGCTCTCAATTTACGGATTATGCATGAAGTGGTTAAGTGAACAGAGAATGTACATAAATATTATAACAATCATCCAATTATCCGTTTCACAAATAATGAAATAGGGATACATAAAACAGAATGTAAAATTGTTCTGTAAAAATGTCTAATCTGGTTCTGACACTGTCAATGAGTCTGTAATAAAAACTAAATAATACACAAAACTATTTACATGTTAGCAAACAATTCTCTCAGAACAAATGCTGTATCAACCTAAAACATTCTATTGAACAAATGATAAAATGTAACAATATGACATAGTAATATGGATTGAGGTCATCGTTCTCCTCATCACCATCACCATCTTCAGCTACATACCTTTGACATTGTGTTACAGGCTACTATGCCTTCCACGTCTCCAAGCTCTTTTACGCCGTCTGTATTCCACACACTCAGTCGTTTAGCAATATCTAATTCATCAACAACACCAGCCCAATGTGCCAATGACTCCAACACTAAGGCCTACATATAATTTAGAAATGCACAATGCTGTTAATTTCATTACTAAGATGACCTATAATAGAGCATGTTTATTGTAACATCATTGTTTCAATTCATTTAAATTCCAGTATAATTCTCACATTTTAAAACAGCCATTTTCTTATCCATTTGGCTTACAAAATCCCAGCCTCATTACAATGGTGATAGAGCAATGGGTGTCCTTTATTAAATACATTAATAATTTCAGTAGTTAAACCATTCCCTAGCATAATAGCAACTGCTGCAGTTACACTCGTTAGACTCATCATATAAAAGTTAGATAACATATGTCAAGAAAATTAATAATTATCTTCTAGATTAAATAAATCAAATCTAAGTACTTCACTGATTTAGTCTGATTAAAGTTAATGAATCGCTTACAACTTGATCAAAATCAGTCGTCCAATCACCAGGCTTCCACTTGGTTCTGTGTTCATCTCGTATGATATCACAGTAATTAATTGTGTCAGCATCGTAATGGAACTGACATTCATCTGGTTTCATATTCTCTGTAGCTATGCCTAATGCATCACCAATAGCAGCGCCATATATCAAACCTAGTGGGAAAGATATTTATCAAAGAGAAAAATATTTAACAAAACAAACACAAAACCTTCTATTTTCAGAATTCGCCACACAAGTTTGTTTTGTAATCAATTATGTTGTGTAACCACTTTGAAAGGTCATATATACGTATGTATATGTATATATATATATATATATATATATAATGCCACATATTATTATGTGCATCAAGACAAGGTTAATGAAATGTGGCACAGGTGTCTACAACAATGAAATAGATCATTCCTAAATTTATGCAAACTATGATTTAACGGTAACTAAATTACAACAACATTATTTATTAAACAGCTATGTCAATTTCTAAATCTCCAACAAGGTAAACCTAACTAGCGCAAACACCTGAACAATCAAACAAAAGCTACTGACCCAAAAAACGATCAAAATAGAAAGTTGTATAACAGCGTTTTAGTATATTGTGAGTAAACAAAGATAGTCTGGCAAAAGATGAAAATAATTTTGAACACAACTATGGCCACTATTGACCAAATTAAGAGCTGAGCTACATTAAGTTTTTCTTTACTGTAATCAACACCACCAAAACTAAGTGACTCCAACATGATTCGCAATGGAAAACATAGTAATAGAACAAAAGGATTTAGCCAATGAAATATATTCCCCTCAGTTTTTTCCATATATTTATACAATTGCTAAACCATCACCATTACTACTAATGTCCTCTATGTGAAGCTTTAGTTTATCATACGAGTGTGTAAATTATATAAATATTAACTACCTATGACCCTATCTCTGAGTTCGTGAACGTCAAAGGTGGTGACATTTATTGGTGGGAGCAAGGGTGTCTTTATCCTACTTGGCGTATTGGTCGTATCAGTCTGGGTTTGTATATACTCGACCAGAGCCGACTGCGGGTTTGGCACGGCATGTGACAGCTGATTTCCTCGAATGCGAGGAAATTCATTAACATTCTTCTTGACGTCGACAACAATTCCATTCTGGGCACACTGTTTCCGAAGATAAGACAGCGCCGCAGTGGAACCCTCATCACAGATGCTTTGTGGTGGATTTTCGCATCGATTCTTTTTTGCGAGCAAAACTTCCAAGACTGCAGACTGCCCAAGGGAACCAGGCAGCCTCCTCAGTTTGTTATTTGTCAGGTTCAATTTCTTTAGCGACTCCATCTTGCCAAGATTTTCAGGTATCCTCTTCAATAGATTGTTTGACAAATCTATCTTCACCAGCTTGACAAGATATAGTAGTGAGTCAGGAATGGACTTCAACCTATTGTTATTCAGGATGGCCACTTTCAAGTGATACAATAGCCCGAAACTTTCTGGTAATGTTTCCAGCTGGTTATAGCTCAGGTTGATGAAACTGAGATGTGGTAGTCTAAGGGGAAGTTCAACGGGAAGCTCCATGATTCGGTGGAAAGAAATATCCATCTTCTCATAAAGTAACACAGAATCTCTTACAGCCCACGGCACCTCGAACAAACAATTCTCAGAATAGTTTCCCTGAGCATGCTGTAGAGAAGAAGAAACATGCTGTCATCATAAGTAAATAATCGTTTTATATATGGAAGAAAAATACACACAGTACTTGGTATAGCTTCACTGATCTCAAACTTCAAAGGAATAATTTATCATTAAAAGCGATTTATCTTTAGTCAATACAAGTCACATGAAAAGTTATAACTGACTTTTTGGAGCTGACATTTTTCAGTTACCTTTGTTTCAAAAATCGCCATTTGTGAAGGTGTGTTGTATAATCTGTACCACTAATTAATCATAGTGCCATTCCAATTTATTTATTACAGAGCAATATTGCTTAGTGGACTGATCTGACAGGAGTTGCTCAAGGCCATTAAAATTATCATGGGTTAATAAAGTTATAGAACTGAGATGAAACAAAGTATTAACCTGTTTAACAATAACAGTACATAAAATGGTACAACAAAAACCTTTGATTCAACACAAGTACAATATTCCATTATCTCCCTCCCCCCCCCCCCTGTCTCTCTAAACAGATAACCCTTGTAAATCTTACCAAAAATACAATAAAAACAAGTGGAATATTATTACTGAAATAACTAAATATATGTGTCATGTGAAGTGATAAAATGGACTCCTGTGATTATAAATGTTCATGTATTATGGCAGAACATCGAAGTAGATGAATGCTATTTGTCTGGAGGTAGAGTGCATGGCACTTAGGGAGAACCAAGGGTCATAGATTCAATTATAATCAAAAGTTCGGGAGCTTTTCTAAACCAATTCAGAGATGAATTTCACAGTTCACATCTCAGGTGGCACACTGGATTAAATGATGCTGCCAGTATAACTGAATTAAAGCACAGCATTAAAAACTCTCGAAGATTATTTTGTCACAGCATTAGTACATTACTATATGTGTTGTAACATGATGTTTAAAATAAAGCTGATTATTTTGTTCAATACACGAAAAACTTTTCCAATGATTCTTTACATAGCTATATTCTATACAACTGTCCGAATACAGCCGCAAGATATAGAAATCATTAGGAAAGAATTAAGTTAATTTGTTTATCAACTTAATCCATACCCTAGTTGTCTTTTATATGGCTTCAGGTGAAGCTATTTTCTGATAAGTGTGTTTTAGGATGATATTGTTTCATAAATTTTCCAAGATAAAACAGGATGTTAATGTGAAATATATATGCTCCTTATTGTTTAATATACATAGCCAATACAAGTGAGGAACATTGTTAATAATGAACTTTTTTTATCAAGTACACAATCATTTGTCATTATGTATCAATATGTATTGTGTATAAGAATTTCTTGCTGTGGTTAGGTTTAATTGTGTTATTGTCTAACGTCAGTGAAAGGTGCTACAGTAAATTCTTGCGGGTTATGAAGTTAACAGTACTAAACATAGATTCCATTGCTTTCATTTAAGTGAAAGCCTATTTTTATTTAAATGAAAGCTACACATTTTAAAGTACAATTCATTAATAAGTAATGTGTACTATTGCTTTGTAAATGATCAATACATCGTCACATTATCACCATTATAATAAGTACTATATCCTTTTATGTTAAAGGAATCAATAAACATGATCATACCCCAGGACTGACTATATTAATGATGACCTGACAAATCATAAAGTGAAAAATATAACTACACATATAACAACTATCTTAACAATTATTTTAAAACAGCCTGATAGTGTAGGGACACTGATTTTCTCATCATTTTCAAAGGAATAATCCTTTGATGTTGATTAAATAATGTATATTTTCCATTTTTAACAGTTTTAGAATAAAAATTTTATTGAACATTATTACACAAAAATATCTGCCAGTCACACAAACCACCACAATTAGATGTCTGCAGATCATCAGGCACTATCATAAAAAAGTTCATCAAAAATTGTCCAGTTGACTTATAAATAAATACATTTAAGGCAGTAATTTGCCTTTTAGTATTTGGATTTGACTATGTTACTAAGACAAGATACCAGTCGCAGTTATAAAACAAGAGTACCTCCATCCCAACATAGCAAAGCAACAGATCCAGTAGGGTAGGAATATCAACACCAACAATGAGCCTGGATTTACCAATTCCAGATTATGTGATATATATATACATCAGATGAGATGATGAAATATGCATAGATTTTCTACTGGTAACCCAAACCACAATCCTAAATACAGCTAAGTTGCAGTATGACTCATGATGTGTTAAAGCTCAATGCATAATACATGCTATAAGCCAAGTGATCAGCACATTGTTATATAATGTTCAATGGTCACGTGAGAGTGGTATATTTAGCCGCCACACATAATAACTATGGGATGACTCTCCAGGGAAAAATCCCACAAAAACAGGTAAGAGTTAGATTTGAACATACAACCTGCAGGTTTCTAACGCAGTTCTCTAACCATTGTGTTAATGGAGTACTCTATCCACGAGTGAAGTAAATTATGTCATAATCATTAAGGTATCACAATATGTTACCACAAACATTCTGTGTTGCTGCTAAATGTCGTGGATGAATTTGTTTTAATGATTTGTTTTGAACCAGCATATTTCTAGCCCTTACTCCTTCCTTCATTTGTTTACAATACTGCATCCACCGTCGGTGTATGATACTATAGAAGTCATCAGCAGCACTCTAAATCTACTAATTGTGGCTGAGTTGACTGCAGTGACGTTATTAAAAATGCATTATTTATTAGTTAAAGCTGAATACAGCTGAACAATAACTCTTACCTTCATCAAGTTAAGTACTGACTGATCAAGTATTTGATAATTATATATTCTGATTTGTTCTTGTCAAAATTATTTCCCTTGATTTCTCCCAATTACTTATTTTCCTTTTTAATATAGATTGGGGAGACAAGGACACAAATCTCAGGAGCTTCACTGGTCACAAATGTGGATGTTTCATTGTTTCTTGGAGTGAAACAACTAATCATCACCCGTTATTGAAAAAGACCAACTAACCCAACCCTAATTCTAATACAAAGTCTAATTCCAACTAACCAAATCAGTCAACTTCCTCTCTTTTAAATGGAAAATCAATCGCCTGAAACAGAAAATGGTGTAAGAAAAAAAAAGTGAAATGGCATAATCTCTTTTTGGAGCAGAAGATTTGCCTCACTTTTTATTAGTATTAAAGAGACTTTTTATGGAATTGGGCTATTTCAACTGGTATTTTGCCTTATTCTGAAACATATTATATTCTTAACGGAGAATGGTCTGCCTTTTTATAAATGTAAGATCAGTGCCCCTACGTGTCGTCAGGAAAAATTACCGCACTTTAATATCGTAAATAAAACATTTCACACCTTCAATAATCTTCACATTGCACATATCAGCCACATTTATATCATATAGGCTATACACTAGACAATTGTAGTCGTAAAAACAAATCAATATTATCTACCTTGATAATCTCTTACATACCCTGTTATATTGTTTATGCGTCACTTTCCTACTCAGATCCAGCTCTTTGCGCTCGTGAGCCTGGACAGGCGCAAAATCCTTCACTTCTGTGTTGCCCATGATGTATCAACTGTAGAATAACAGGTGCCACATCCTAATGGGTATTGCCACACTGTACAGCAAAGATTGCATCAATGTTGCCCATTTAGAAAGCAGCTGCAACCATCAAGTCACATCCTGTGATATTTACTCAGGCCCGATGCCGGCTATTGATCTAACCTAATGAAATGACCAGCTAGACTGAAAAATAAAACAATAGAAAAAAGCTCAAAACTAATTATTTGAGAACATAGATAGCAAGCAGGATCTGTCAAATTGGCATGCACCAATTGGAAATATATTGATAATCAGCTTGCATGATCCTCTTATCAGTTAAAGTTTGAACAAAGAAGATTATTTAAAAATGAACACTTTATCTCCCTCTTTCAGAAGACACCCTATGCACTTATGCATTTTAGAACTGATATTAGCTTCATTGCCAATAGAAGCTAAGAATAGCAAGTAAGTAAGTAATTAATTTATTCACTAACAACATCGTGATATAATAATACAGGTACAGAATATGTTAGATTGTCTATCCATAAATGTGATGTTGTTAGCCAGGTCAGCCAGTAGCCATAAAGACCGTCTTCCCCGGCATCCCAAGTCAAAATTAAACACAGATTAAAACAAGTAAATCAACACTGATTCGGGATGATGTGAAATAATGATTGGTTAGTGATGGTGAAGGTAGATGAATGTAATGTTTCAGTATGCTGCTGTCCAATCATGGAGACTGTCACTAATGCAAGTGAGTCTGGAGGGAAGAGAAACCAAACATCAATGGGAGAAAACAGGCACCGGGTTGGTCCGATGAGAAAATACTAATAATCTCAACGATGTAAAAAGGTGTGGTAGATGAGCATAGCATTGTATGCCAACATTCAAATCTCAGTGATTAATGCAAATTATCAGTTAGTAATATATAAAGTATCAAAATGTTTGCAGTGTATGCTAATTTGTGTGAGGGCATTCTGAGCAAATGGTATTGTTACAATATTCAATTTGGATGCTGTATGATTTAATAAATGACTTCTTTAATCTAGATTTTAAAATATTTCGGTTCTAGATTGAAAGCATGTCTATGGGACTTGATGCACTGGGAGCAGGGACAAGAACTTAGTTCACGGTATTTGTCAGAATATACGGTCAGGATGTTTTAATTGGTTTTGTTCTGGTTATGCACAGTAAAATAGGTTCAAAAAGAGTGGGAAAGTGTGTCATGTTTGTTGTCGTGGGCAAACAGTGCATTTTGGAATTGATAAAGATCTCAAATGTTTAGTATATTGTTATGTCTAAAAGGTGGATCTGTATGAGAGTAATAGACTTTGTTATTAATTATCCAAATAGCTCTCTTCTGTGTAGATTCAAGTTTATTAATGTGGATTAATTGATGATCCCAATGTTTGGATGCCATAGTAACAGCACACAAAATCCTTATAAGATGGGACAGGAATGTTGTTAAATATATCCCTCATTGAAGTGTTATAGTTTCTAATGTAGGAAAATGTAATACAATTTGACAACCTCATGAATTAAAGAGATCTTTATGAATATTTTCAGTAGTTTTTTTCAGAGAGTACATTTTGTATAATAAGAGGTCTAATTAAGTTCATGAATATGCATATTTTTACATGGCAGCCCAGGTGATGGTTTACTAGATTGTTTTTATAATTTTATTTTGATATTTGAAAATTGGGATTCTTGTAAATATAGCCCTTATTATATATATATATATATATATATATATGACTTTGATGTTTGAAAATTTGGATTCTTGTAAATATAGCCCTTATTATATATATATATATATATATATATATATATATATGACTTTGATGTTTGAAAATATGGATTCTTGTAAATATATCCCTTTTGTAATATAAATAAAACCATTGAAATAAATGTTCTAGAACATAAAATCCACAGAATGTCATTTTGGACACCGCAATTTTTTACATATGTCAGAAAAGAGCTAAATATTTTACAATAAAGTGGTGGACAAAATAACAATATACGTAGGAGATCAATAAAAGCATGACTATAATGACACTATGATATGCCCTGTCCATATGTGACATCCCCTTCAGTACAGGTCATCTGCATTTGTTAATGCTCATGAATAGACAAATCAATATAGCAACTAGATGTTTACCAAAACATGACCACTGAACAATAGAAAATTCTCATTTATGTTTAGGGTTGAATTTGATGCATAAAAGTTTGGATTTTGTACAGACCTATATATAACACTTAACCAAATAAAACTTTCACATAGGCTAGTGATAGTATAGTGTATATATCTCTTAAAAGCATAAAAGGCAGCTCTGTAACAAGCCCACAATGAGCTGAAACGTAAACTAAACTAAACTGCATGCTAAGTTAAACTTCGTGACTGATTCATTATTTATATTTATCATGGAAAATCAGATGATCAGATGAAACATTTCACAGACATAGTTAACAATGGGATTTAAGTCCTTAAATCTGGCAATGTACTACAAGTTGTGCAACACCGATAATTAATGCCCTAATTAGCATTGAAACTAATACCACTTTCAGGTAGCACAACATGAGTGGGCTACAATGTTATTCTAAAATTTAGACTTCGTCAAAACCGAACACTTTAAAGCTGCTATGTATCTCCAAAATAATAATGAAATAGACTGATAGTGTGTGTGTGACTAAGGTGTTAATACATAAACCGTTGATTATCTGGTATCTGTTTAAAAAATATAGAGTATAATACTAATAGTCAAATAGAAATCTGAACGTTACTCAGAATTAGAGATCTATTCTATGTAAATCTAACACTTTAACAGTATGAGTAATGGCCGTCTCCTGCTATCCTTTCCGATAATCAGAAAATCTTTTCTTGGCGTAACAATGTCTGTGTATTTAACAATACTGAACAGGCTCATCAACACCCTATCAATTAAAAGATACATGCTGCTTTAAGATGGTCATGCTTGAAAACTTATTAAAGCCGTTATAAACAAACACATATCCTACTGCTTTTAAACCACTCAACCATTTAAAACAAAACTCTTGCACTTTTATCTCATTGACTAATCACATCACCGGAAAATATGCCATAGTTTCGAAGGATCAGCGTGAGAGTTATAGGCCTTGTTATTACTTCTAAAGCTGGCACTTGGTGCCAAGGGTCACAGGTTCGATCCCAGCAAGAGGTCAAAACTTTTCCCGAGATTAATTTCTCAGCTCACAACATCGTGGGTGGCTGACCACTTTAAATAGTGCTGCCGTTTCCACTGAATTATTTTTACAAAAAAGGGGGGACGTTAAAGACCCCCTGAGGATGTAAAACACTCTGGCAGTGACTACCCTAACTGGGGCATGGAAACACTGATCAAAAATGACAGGGAGACCGGTGCAAGGGATTATTGCTAACTACATCACAGTGAGAAGGCAGTGGCTTCTTGTGAACTACCATTCTTATACAGTAGTCTCAATGGTCTACTATCTCAATGACTTCTCATATGACGGCTTAATTGTCTTTACCTTGCCATCAATTCTGCCATCATGTTTTAAATTGTAATAATCCTATGCATTCCAAATATTTGGAAGTATTTGCAAAAAGTATTTGAAATATCAAATACTTTAGGAAAGTATTTAAATATAAATACTTTCAATTCCTAAATGTCAAATATAAATACTTTAAAAAAAGTATTTAAATACTTTCAAATACAAACACATATGTATTTAACCTCATGTCTGATGGTTGCTAAATGGGCAGGCATTCTTAAAACCATATCAGTTGCGAAACAGGACAGTCACACTTCTAAACGGCCCCTGTTGTCACTACTGAAAACTGATCTTTTGATTCATTCCATAGAAAACTACTTATTGGATTAAACTGGCTTGGCTATGACTGAGAGTGTGCTGACTTTCTACATTTCAACACCCATATGAAATTAAACATCAAAATGGCTAGAGAACAAATGCGTTTTCAGCAACATCTTAAAATTGTTCAGTGTTTTGGATTCACGAATGTGGGCTGGGAGTGCATTCCATAGCTTGGCTGCTGAACACTGAAATTTTCTTTCCCCATAGCTAGATGTTCTAACACTTGGTACTTAAGGTAGTAGAGTAGTTCCCACCTAGTATTTGCCATCCCAGTATTTACTGGACACAACTGGTTATAACAGTCTAAAGCAGATTGCATTCATTAGTAATATTGTTGACAGAAGAAATGGTATTTAGCCTATTTCATTTGTTTTCTCTTTAAACAGGTGATCTTGAAAAACTGCTACAGGCATTATTTAATTTCTATGACACCCGCTTAAGATTAAAAATAACAATAAACACTTTCAAAAGACTAACATTCAAACAAAAATACATGGCTAATTTATTATCAAGACAATGGTTAAATTTTTGTTGTCTGTTTTTACATTACATTTTTGAACAATTTGTTATGAAGTCTTCAGGTACGACAAATGTCTGGATAACTTACAGGAAAACTAGTATTTGATTTTGAACTGCCAGAAATTAGAAGGTGACAAAACCTCAACAGTAGCTGGAGCCAACAGAAGATACCATACTCATGTGAATAAGGGCCCCGTTGGCTATTGTTTTCAATGACTGTTTCCCCCAGCGGCTATTCAAGCATGCCCTTATTCAAGCAGAGGCTCTTATTGTTTTAAGACATGTTTGTGTCTGATTTAAATGATTATCGTACTGAAAATATTGTTCATCCATCCCAAAACATGTTAACGTATGGTATGAAATTTGGGTTTTTATTAAAACATAATAATAACAAGATATGCCATAGAATTTACACAACATTTATAGTAGTGTTCATGCACAACATATTTATAAATCAGCCAAGGGGATGTGTATCTTCGTTTATTTTCTTCGAGGCGCTAAATCAAACAGGGGCACTTATTTATTTCAAATCATATTTACCCCCGGCCCCTGTTCAAGCATGCCCCTGTTTGAGCAGAGGCCCTTATTCGTGTGAGTACGGTAGTTAATAAGAGTCATAGCTCTAATACATCTACCGAGTGACTGAGCACTAAGAGATATACTATCCACAAATACCCGATACATGGGTGTTGTGTCTACCTTAATATAGCTATTCTTTGTGATGATTAAATCCTAAATGAAGGGTCTTTTGGCACACAGACTTGTCCTTGTGATTGGGATCTCTTTTTCTCTGACCGGATACAGGGGGGGGGGGGTCTATTCATCTGATCTCTAATGATAGATTCTATCACTTTGTAGGCTATACATATCCGACTGATTGGTCTGTAATTTTCTGATTCCTTCTTTGCTCCTTTCTTATGGATTGGCATTAACCTGTACTGTTTTCCAGTGCTCAGGCAGGTATCTTTCTGTCTTCATTGTTGAGTTGTATAGAATTTATAAGACTGGGCTGATTTCCACTGCTATCTCCTTCGCCATCCTTGAGTGAATTTCATCCGGACCTGGTTAGTTGTTTGTTATTAGTTTAATAAGTTTCTTAATAATCACATCCTTCACGATATACAGTTTATTTAGTGGCTTATCTACCTTTTTCTGTATCTGCTTCCTTTGTGTATACCCTGTTGATGAGGTCTGCTAAAACCTCTGCTTTTTCTTGATCTGTATTTGTGATTGCATCTTCTTTTAATATAATGAGGTCTTCTTTTTCTGTTCTTGTTTTTAATCTACTTCTGATGTAACTCCAGAATGTTTTGAGGTTGTTATTGGCATTGTGCAAAATGTAATTTTCTGTGTGTTTCTTTAATCATTGTTTCATGCCTCAAAGTTTATTTCTTTACTTAGTATATTCTCTATACTTTTCAGGATCTCTTGTCTCCATATGCCATTGCCACTTCATGTGTAATATCTTCGCTACAGCTAGCAAAAGCAAGTCTGTGGCAAAATAGATGAAGGAACCTCCCAAATAGCTATTGTAACTGATCCATTAATATTCAGGTTTCTAACCCAGGGTTGAAGTTTAACCCGGGTTAAACTGACTTAGTCCTGCATGATGGGTTAAACCTAGGTTTTACTAATTTAACCCAGGTTAAACTGGGGTTTCTCAGCATACAGTGGATTAATTCACAAATTAATATGTAGACTTAGACACACATGTAAGTAGTTGTCAGAATGGTTTGCATTTTTTAAATGCTGTGAACTTGTGTTAAGAAAAAATATAAGGGTATGAACACTGGTCTATGTAATCAAGCCATTATACATTTCTTTATTCCATCAAGTTCAGCCTGAAATGGGAGGATATTCTCCAACTTTGGTGCTTACCAGACCAAACTGTGTGATAGGTTGGGTCTAGAGAAAGCACACAATCTTGTCCCTTGCTACGAAAAACTTTGTGGTAGTGCAGTTAGACTGATGAACATCTGAACACCTCTGTTATTGCTTTGTGTATTGTACGTACAATTATTGACATAACTGTATTTATATCTGTGTGCTTTATGTAGATAATAATTGTTTATTTAACATTTAATCTGTTTCAATTAATCAATTAGTGGTGAATTATGCCTAGAAATTAGTTTAACCCATTTAGCCCAAACAGAGCTTCAGCCAAACCCAGGTTTAACCCAAGGAGTGGGTTGAACCTGCCAACCCTGTTCTAAACAGAGTTAGAGGGTGAATATTATTCTCCTGCCTTGACAAAAAGAGATATCTATTATCCCTTCTGTCTGACCAAGTTGGGGGAATCTTTCCTGTGAGGGATGGTGTGTGTGTGTAATATATAATTGAGTAGATCTTGCTGATCTCACGAACTACCTCCTTTCCATCTAATTTTTTCACACCATAATCATCAGTATGTGGTGGGTGATCTGGGCCAAATGACACAACTTTCATTGTGTAGTGGAGTGGGTGATCTGGGCCAAATGACAGAACTTTCATTGTGTGGTAGAGTGGGTGATCAGGGCCAAACGACAGGACTCAGTATGTGGTAGAGTGGGTGATCAGGGCCAAACGACATATGCTGATTATCACAACACTAATTATTGGTAATTGTAATTGGTGTATGTCAGTAAGATGTTTGGGTTTGCTTAGACATAGGTAGTGGTTGGTGTTTAAATTAAAGGAACAGTTCACCTTGATTTCAAATTTTCAGGTCTAACACAGCTATGTTCACAAATATCATAAATGATGTCAAAATGTGAAAACGATCACCCACATATAAAAGTCCCCACCCCCAGCCGTGTCCTCCTAACCCAGTTTAACATTATAATTATAATCGGTCTGCTCATGACTGCTGGGTTAACCTGTCAGGATTATAATGTCAAACTGGGTTAGGAGTACACGGCTAACACGATCAGAGCATGGGCGGATGATAATCATCATCATCATCATGCACCCATTATGATGGCAGATAGATAATGATGCAGTCACTAGATCTACTCAGTGCCAGTATTGCAGTAAGATATAATTAATTTTAGCCGTAATGATACGTATTTCTATCATACTGCTTATCAGCTATGTGCTGTATTAATAACGAAATTAAAATAAGTTGAAAGATAAACCAAAATATTAATTAATAATTGACATATGGCGATATTAGCACAGAGTCTACTTACATGTCACACGGTCGTTGTGTGAAACGTCACCAATATCTGTGTACACAAACCGATCGATTTCCGGTATGAGTTGGCCATGCAAGTGTAATGAGGCATATGTTTTAAGTTTAGCCTCTTGCGTAAGAAACAGAATTTGTTGACTAAACATATATTTTAGCGCTAACTTTAACTACAACAACTCGATCTATACAGACGCTAGTGCATGATAACAGTTTATAGCTCAAAATAACGTATGGATTCCTTATGAGGCTTATCGTGACATGTTATGCAGGTGGACTTGTTTAGTTGTTAGCGGTGTATTCTAACTTGTTCAGTTGTTGGTATGCATGATTGTAATCCGAATAATCTGAGGGTTTTTAAGTTTGGTATTTTATTGTTTAATATAACGTGAAAAATATAATGAAATTTTCGTTAATCATCAGTAATTCCATGGTGTAGAAAACACACAGATAAGGCACTTGATCATAGACATAGAATGATAGATGTGTTACTGTTAGATCTAGATCTGCATATTTCTTTTGAGGCTCAGACTGATTGAACATTTATAATAATAATATAAGCGTCAATGCATCACCTTGATTAGTCTATCATTTATAGTTTTATTATCTTGTGTCAGACTTAGATGTCTTCGTTTGAATATTAAAATTAATAATGGAAATTATCAGACACCCCCTACTGCCCTACCCTACTAGGCTACTGCCCTAGAGTCTAACAATAATATAGCTATTTAACTCAATGAAGATTTTGCAGATAACTTGTAATTTAATGCTTCCTGAGGGTGACTAATTTTAAACAAATTTAGATGGAGAGCAGAGCTTGTCAGTTGTCGGGGAATTCTAAACAACTTAGCAACAGCCCCAAGTCAGCCCACAAGGAGACAACTCGGCCTCCAGCCTAAGACAACTGAACCACAGGTTAAACAAAGGTCAACCCATATGATAAGACCCCAACTGGAGACTGGTAAGGGACCTATGAAATTGTAATTAATGCATACTTCATACAAAGTAACATAGCACAGTTCTACACCAATTAACAGAATAATTGAAAGTGGAACTATCAGGCAATATAAACTGATTGGTAGTTATTAGTGAACTAAATTAACAAGCACCATAAATCAAAATCAGTAACAAAATAGATCAAAAGTTGATGCTATAATTACATTCATGGGTACCTTTTCATTAAATTGCTTACATATATATTTTTGACAAATTTTGTCATTGCTATTCCAAAATATATATATATATCCACAACCAATGCTCATCAACAGATATACAATCATAATGTATCTTGAATAGTAATATCACAGTGGGAATAAAGGCTAGGGGGCTGGGTCTTCATCAAGTATACTCGTAGAATGATGATGTTAAAACATTTACAAATAAGGCATTTTCATTGCTCCTTTTTCTGGTAGAACACATTCCAACAGTATACACCAAATTAAAGGAGAACACTAACTCGACAACTGTTGTTGGTATGATAGATTATAATCAACAGCCATGGATACAGTTATATTTAGAACATTGGTCAGTTTACAACCAGATATTATAATGGTTAAATAGGGCAAGCCATTGTCCTTTGGTTTAAAATTAAATCATTAATCTAACTATTATAATTATACACTGTACAATTACTTGTTAAACAACACCTGTTACATGTGCTACACAGTAAAGTACACATAGCCAGCATATCATTTATCAGTAGGCTGACCCATCTCTCTATGGGCGCCTCCGTGGTCTAGCGGTAGCGTGCTGGACCACAGATCACTACCACTCGTGTTCGAATCCCAGCGTGGGCATATCTGAAGGTTGTTTCGTCTTTCACTTTGTCTCATTACCTTTGGAAGTCACTCGCCTCATTTAGCGTACCTTGTGCACAAAAGTGGCCGTAAAGCATTCAATCATCATCATCATCTGACCCATCTCTAGTTAGAGCTGTTTTATATTATAAGGGTGTTACATTATGATTTATCATTTGGCTGTCATGTCTTTAAGCTGGGTCTGAGTTGTCTCGGGATGAAGGCCAAGCTCTCTCATCATAGCTTGAGTGTTGCCAAACTGGATGAAAAACTCAGACTACTGTATTATAGTGCTACACTGTATTCCATAACTATTTGCAATTATAACCATAACTCACTAGGCCACAGTTTTCCACTTGAGACATATAATACAACTCCCATTCCCAAGCATAAAACTGCAATGATTTGCTTCATTAGTGAGCTGAGCCATTTAATCTGTTCTATGGCTGCTTGATATTGTCTGTAAATTAGATATGGGGACATAATGAGCATTTTGATAATAAAAAATAACAGTGTTTTCCATTTTGGCTGTGGCTGGTGTAAATATATATAGCTGCAGTGCCAATGATTTCACCTAACATGGCAGGGAATCAAGCTATCTGCTAAAATAAAATTATCTCATAAATTGTAAAATAAGGGTTAGATATTAATATTTTCATGTAGGGATACAGTATAACATGCACTAGAATTTAGACGCGAATCAATTCGTGCAATTCACCGAATATTCAGCATAAATGACTAAATGTTTGGGGAAAAACCAACGCATTTGTAAATCGGTTTGTAAACTCTTGAAAAAATCAATCTAATTATAGTGTCCATTCACCAGGTGGCAACGAAGAATTGAACTAGAGTCCACCTGTACTTAGCATTACCATCTGGCATGTTCTCTTCCATGAAAATCTGTGGCCAATCTTAATCTTTTTAATTTTAGCAATATATCAGTACTGAGACACATATGGCTGTTCATGATAATTAGCTTATTATTAACATGGTCATTCAGGTAAGCATCACAGAAAATAGTTTTAATTACGCTTTATAGGTATAATTACAGGATTTTTTAAAGTGGGAATCTAACATGAATACAAAATCGATTTTTTGAGAATCAACATTAATTCTCTTAAATTCTCATGAAATCCTGGCTCTGAGTATAACTAAACACGATGGAGTAATAGGCTGGCTATATAGAAACCAGTTAAACTTCCTTAATGTTGTTCTTTTGTGGCATTATAAAATTAGCCAGATTAACATATCAACTATTTTATTGTGTGTGTTGTATGTACAGTTATTGCAATATAATGTTATTTGTGTGTGTTTGATTTTATTGGTTTTGTTACATCATTTAGATAGGATTATACTTAGAAATTAATTTAAACCACATTGGAGGTTTAGTTCAACCTGTGTTTAACACAGGAGGCATGTGTGTGTTCTATACTTGCTGATGTGAAAATTATATAATGTCTCATCCAGCTGTGTTTTAGGCCACATCCAATGGTCTAGAAGTCTGGTCATTCTATATCGTTACACAGACTGAAATAGTCATTGAAACATAGCAAATTCTCAACTCAAAACAGCGTTTGTAGCTTACCTGGTACTAGAGTATCATTCCAAACTGCTTCTGTATATGTAGTAGAGTGGTTTTATGTTGTATAGAGACCACACTGTATGGATATATATGTTTTGGCTTTGTTTCACCAACTGCTTTCATGCACACACACATGCCTGCATATATATATATATATATATATGGAGAGAGAGAGAGACACACACACAAGGTTGGGTCTTTGTCATCGAAATCTTTTGCTATCACATTATCCATTTAGCCCCAATAAATGGGATCAATAATCAATATGTAGGTTAAGACAGAAAAGCAAAGCAACTGTCAAGGACATTTTGATTTCATTTATTAAAGTAACAATGATGAATATCAGATGATAATAATATACATATATTATGTCATGTGGTGATGTTTGTTATGGTTCACTTTTCATAATTACTGTCCACTGTTTGTATATTAATAATGCAGATTGTGTTGACCATGAAGCATATATGCAGGTACACTGATAACTTGTTATATTGATGACATAAAGATAGGTGTATAGAGATCGTACCACAAACTGATGGAGTCACCCAGGGGATTTCCTATCTAAATGTTCCTGAAAAAAATCACTAACCCCTTCTGTACCAGTACCAATAGCAGTGGTACTTGTAATTACAATTACCTGATGGGTGTGTTCCACTGAGCTGGCTAATAGTCTCATGAGATCATCCCTATTAATTATTGGAGTTAATTGGGAGTCAGCTGAGAAGCAATGAATTTACCCAAAATTAGGCTGCATTATTGGCAGTTAGTGTATTGTTCTGTACCATTCTAATTCACTGAGAGAGATGGCGTTATCTCAGATTTCAGCATTGTATTAATGTTGGTTATTGACTGATGTTTTATGGACAAACAAAACTGTTGAAGTTTACTGAAAAAATCACAAAATTAATTTTTCCCAGATTTTGTCACTTACATTTTTCTCAAGTTTTACCTTGATTTGCCAAGCCTGCAGACACACACACACAGACGAACTGCATTCAGTGATTAATTCTGATGGCAATGATATAGCCTTATTTTTAGCCTATGACATTTAGTGATAACATTGTTACATCCACATGTTACACATTAACATTCAATTTAAAAGAATGAGCATTGATCATCCATAATGAGAAAGCTGGTAACCTATTGTTAGATGCAAAAATCCTCTGCTAGCTAACTGATCCATCAACATTGCCATCTGCACACGAGATGACTTTGTTGCTGTTTTTGTTTTGAGTTCATATGTGATTGGTATATATCATCAGTGTGTCAGGTATTCTGATGTAATTTATACACTATTCCACACAAATCCACGTGTGCTGCTATAATGCAGGTTTTAGCATTGTGCTTCAAACCTTCATGCAGTTCAGGTTGTAGATTCAAATCTGGCTCATCTCTGTATTTGTGGGTTGTTTCCCTGAGGACTCACTCACTCTTTGGCCATATGTCCCAGGTGTGACTTGTGTTTAGGTTAAGCAAACCAATTAACCAATCGTCTCACACATATCTAACATTGATCACTTTAATGAGTAATTCAAATGAAATTGACTTCACTAGAGACACCCTACACTAAATATTCACCATTGATTTTTGCTACTTTGTTTGTATTTTTTCTCCTATTTTGTTTTATTAAATTGTTATACTATTGGTGGCTGATGATTTCCGTGTGACATAACTATTTACATGGCTGTGAATTGTCTGCTAAATCATAACTGGACTGTACAGGCTGGAGTGTAAAAAGAAACTCTAATCAACATCCAGCTTAGGCTATGTGAAATTTGTGTACATAAGACTTTAAGAGATATGGGAACTTTTCGGGTTATTTATTAAAACTATCGCTCCTGAAAATGTTCCCCCATTGGCCCAATGGTTAGAGCGCTCCATGGCAAACCTCCGGGTTGTAGGTTCCAATCCAACCTGGGTGTGGGATGTTTCCCTGGGGAGTTGCCCTTGGCCATATACCTGGCCTAAGTCTGATCAGTACCAACTCAACACCTTTGAGTCAGTGTTATTACTGTCTGTGTTGAGATATTGTTTACAGTAACACAAATTCCAGACTTTATGTCTCAATAGCTGAATTACGTCAGGATACAAAATAATATGCCAAACAAAATATACTGTCTTTAGGCTGTTACCAAACATGTAGCATGTACTACCGAGAAACTGATAGAGATGTTATAATAATAATGGTATAATTTCTGGTATCTAGCTCACCCATGTTACTGTATGGGGCTCCACAGCTGCTCGCCTTACATCAACCTAACCACTCTGGTGTGTTGCTGCTCACCATATATGTGGATGATTCAATGAGTGTTGTCTGTTTGAAATTACATGCTTTGCTCAGAATGATCTTCCCTCATCCTCTGCTCCATTTAGCAGTTTGAGTATGGAATATGTAACTTACTTACTGCTGGTGTTAATTTTTCTCATACATTATCAGTTACTGCTACTAAATTCTTATCTATAGTTGAGTGGACTAAATCACACAGAGACTAAATTAACTAACTTTTCCAAACTTCTTATGGTAGTTATGGGCTGATATGTCCAACTTGTGGTTAAGTCTATCTGAATTGAAGTACAGTGCTTCCATTGTTTAAAGCGTTGATAGGATCATTATTTGGAGATAACCTAACATCGTATTGTTTTAGTTTTTAGATTTGTTCTGTGTAATATGGATCAGAATGACGTTATAAACAAACATGAGTCTTCATCCTCTGTTACACCAAATGGCCACATTGAAGAAGAGGCAGCAGAAACACCAGCTGACTTTGACAGTATCGCAGACAAAGCATCTCATAGTTCCACTACAAATGCCAAACCTGCAAACATTCAGAATCCAGACAGTCGAAACAGTTCATTCTGTGATAGCGATATAGAGGAAGAGGGCAGTTGTGAGGAGGATGATCATGGTAATAGTGGGGATGAATCAGATTTGGAGGATAATCCAGAACAGCCAACTGTTGAGCGTGTCAGTAGATCAGCCAATCCCGAGTTGCCCGACACCGTCACTGTGTTAAAGGCAGACAATGGTGCAAAGGTTTACATTGTTGGCACAGCGCACTTCAGCAAAAATAGCCAAGATGATGTTGCCAAGGTTTGTTCCGTTAATATCTCTCCAGTTAAATATCAAATGGTAACACCAAATATTTATAATGCGAGTCAGTGCCTAATACAAAGATTGTTTATTTTATTGGATGTTCAGTTGTCATCAGCGAGAGCACGTGAAAAGGTGGATGACTCTCTCTGTATCTATCTTCTTAATTATTACTCTTTACAGACAATACAGTTAACCCAACCAGATGTTGTTGTTGTAGAACTTTGCTCAAGTCGAGTTGGAATACTACAGCTGAATGAAGAGAAACTTCTCGAAGAGGCCAAAAACATCAATTTTGAGAAGTTCCGGTCACTCGTAAGACAGGTATTTATGGTATGATGTAGTTAACGTGGTCTAGAAAATACTATTTGTTTTGTTGAGCTTTTTGGAAACTTAAAACACTGTGATATCTTGTAGGAAATTTAGGCCATATATTATATGGCCTAAATATAATCCATTAAATTTATAAACACTGCAGTGTCTTGTTGATGTGGACCTGTAGATAGGTGTGTACAAAGCAATATGATCCAGATGCTTTAGTCTAGCACAATGCAGGATTTTTTATGGGTGTGGTGTTTTACTCTCAGTTGTATGTATTCCAGGCTGGCATGATCCAGGGTGTAGTCCACATTCTACTGTTAAGTCTCTCAGCACATCTCACTGAGCAGTTAGGTATGGCACCTGGTGGAGAGTTCAGAAGAGCATTACAAGAGGTATATTTTAGTGTGATTTAGTTCAAGAGAAACAAAACAAACATATTAAAAACATATTTCCGGAGTCGTGTTACAAAAATAGTTTATATGTGTTGTTAACCATACTGACAGCTGACATGACAGCTGTTCAGTGAACATTAAAGAAAATATGACACTTTTATTGAATGTATTCTGAATCTTGTTCTGTATATTTCCCATTAGTGTGTGTGTGTGTGTGTTAATCACTTTGATTTGCATTATTAGGAAAATCTGTTAAGACCATCTCATGTTGTTTTTAATCTTAGGTATTCAGTAGCCATTGTTTTTATTTATGTGTTAAGACAAGATAGATAGTGTAAGATAGTTCTGTTGTTATTTGTGGAAATAGTTTCACCCTCCATAACCTGTATTTAACTAATTTAAATTCAGTATAGTGGGGCTTATATGGTGCACATTTTCTTAAAATTCACAATAGTCAGCTGTTCCATACGATTTACCTGAACTTACTGGCCTGTATTTATGTAACAGGATGGCTATACATATTCTTTATATTAATGTCTGAGTTTGAAGATAGCAGCGACCAGAAAAGCAGTATTAACTTTTATTTAAATGTCTGTCTAGAAGTTATGATGACTAGAGAGTATGGTACAAACCAGCTTGTTTTAGTGTTGTTCCTTTAATGAAAACATTGCAGGCCCAGAAAATTCCAGGTTGCCATATCCAGCTCGGTGATCGTCCAGTGGGAATTACATTACGCCGAGCCATATATTCATTGTCTCTGTGGCAAAAAATTCAACTTATGTGGTGCCTTTTGACTTCAAAGGAACCTATCAGGTATGTGTCTCACATCGTGTGAATGATTTCAGTAAGTTACACGTCTATAACTTTACTATCATTTTTAATACACCTACATAAATAATTTAATATTATTTCTTTGGCTGACACTAGTGTGTCATCTTGCAATTTCTTGAGCACGAAACCTCAAACATTGCCAGCAGATATTGTCTTATTGCTGAATAGACTGACACACATGAAACAAAGAATTATACGATACCTTTCTGGGGTTATTTGTACTTAGCAGGCTTGACCTTTATCAATATGGTCAGTTTGTTTATTATCATGTATTTGAAGGTAATTATGCCTACTCTGCAGCCAGGATACGTACTTGTGTGCTTAGTCATAATATTGGTAGATTAGACCCATTTATACTGAATATTTATTATTAAAATTTGATGGGCAGAAACACAGCAATGTGTAAACAAGAATGTATTTTAAATCCACTTGTTACATGCTAGCATTCAGCATAAAACATGCACATTTCTGATCTATAATGTCAAAGCTGGTAATCTATTGTTAAACGTCAACAGCTTGTACATGTATTAGCTAACTGATCCATCACCACTTGCCAACTACATATGGGATGACTTTGTCACTGTTTTGTTTTTGGAACTTATATGCATGTGGTTAGGTATCAGTGTAGAATCCTTGATGATACTTGAGACCATTATATCAAGCCTGGTATATATAGGAATGCGCCCGCATAGAACATCACATTAAAAAACAGTCTTGGTTTCCCATTCATTTTCAGATACATAACCCTCTGCATTATGATGATAGTGTCCTTATTTGGGTGGGAGTGAATTCCTGTTAATAATAACAGTGTTATTGAGCAGCTAAATCTGGTAACAGTTTTAGTTATTTTCATATGTGTTATGATGTATTGAGTAAATCAGTGCACAAATAAAACTTAACACAACATAATGGCTCAGTTACCAGATCCAGACTGGAGGCGCTGTCCCAACTTCCGGGAGGTCAATCACTGGCGCTCCACCTCCCAGATCTATCCAGACACCTATACGTACATGTAGAAAAAAAACACTTTTCCAAAACCGATACCAACCTGACACGCATAACATTATATCAGTAAACTCGGCATTTGTATTGTGAAAAAATTTAAACCATCAAAAAGGTCAGGTAGAAAGCCATGTAAACAAGATAAGTGACTCAGATTGGCCATCATTCACTGTGACATGTCGTGATAAATTAAAATGGTGTTGGCAGTCATTCATGTGTGTAGGATCCTGTTTGTCATCTTTGCTGCTCGATGTTGACCAGCAGGGAAAACATACCAGTACAAATGGAAATTATGTCTGAATATATATTTTTGTATGACCCCTTGCTAAACTGCCTCTGAATAAAACTCCGGTTTTCATACTCATGTTTTTCCATATATGTGGATCCAATCTAGTGAGAACAAAGGCAGATATCTGCCTATATATTCCGTACTAGATCTAAATCGTAGGATTGTATGTTTTCAAAGTCTCTCATTAGCCAGCCTCACCAGATATTGCAAAAACGGTGCTGCACCTAGCGAATAGTTGGAAAACTACCTAACTGGCAACTGGTCCATTCATAACCTTTTCTTGAATAAATAATAAATATCCTCTCAGTTTCTTTTACCCCTTCATTTATAATTTTACCCTCGATTTTATTGATTATCAGCACAATACTCTGAATGAAAAATGTTACAAGTGTTCTGATTCCTAGAATATTTAATCATCCTGCATTTTATGATTGGGTCACATAGATCACTTTCAACTTACATACCAGGATCCAGTGAAGATTAAATAAATGATAAGTTCATTTATTAAATGTGAAGTGTTTTCCATCATATTCACCAGAACTATCGATTAGATCCCATTACTTCTCGGTGTATTGATCATGTAACACTGTATGTTCAGAAGATTATGTTGTTTCATACATATTTAGTTTTTGGAGACATTTCATAAAAAAATTAATTTTTATTGAACATTCCCAGCAAGGAGGAGGTGGAGAGATGTAAGCAGCATGATCTGTTAGAGGAGATGATGAGAGAGATGGCTGGAGAGTTCCCTGCCTTGAGTAGAGTTTTTGTAAAAGAACGAGATCTTTATTTGGTTCATTCATTACGACAGGCCACACAACCTATGCCTAGGGCATCTGAAGCTGGAGGTGAGCTTTAACTGCTTGTATTGTATTTGCTTTAATGTAGTGAGAATATTACAAAAACTAAATTTGTGTAGTGAATAAACAGTAAACTAAAATTTTACGTATCCAAAATAACCAGCACTAGTCATTTTTAAAACAAAGTTCTATTTTAATTTGAAGAGGACAGAAATTTAAATATTTAATAAAGTATCTTCTTATAGGAAAATAACATAAAGTTAATAATATATCATCTGTTTATACATTCTCTTTACTGTTAACCATTATAGATTTTGGCCCACCAGTTGTTGTTGGTATTGTTGGTATTGGTCATGTACAGGGTATTGTAGAAAACTGGAATAAAGACTTCAATATACAAGAACTGCTAAGGTAATTCTTCACATTACATTAGCAATATCAAAAAAATATATAATTGTGAATTGTGGTTTTATCCATAGTAACTAATAATAATAATATTTAAAAAAAATCCTACTTTTAGCAATAACTTTTTGAATAAGTAAAACTTGTATAAGGTTATTTGAGCAAACACACTGTTTCATTAATAACTGTTAAAGGCCATTTTAGTTTGGGTAAATGTGGAGCAGTTGTTCAAATTTCAACATAATTAGTAATTTGAATGTATAAAAAAACTATTCACCATGTTAATTGTGAATACCAGTATATAATTGTTAGTTTATTTCAAACAGCTCAGTCTTCTATTTAAAAAGGTAATAACAAGAATTAACATAGTTCTTAACATTACAGAGTACCTGAGGGCTCACGAATTGGCTATCTGGTCAAGCGTACATTCCAAGCTGCCTTGGTTGGGCTTGTGTCTTGGGGATGTTTCAAGCTTTATGAACATTTACCCAGGTTACCATTGTAGTGGATAATTTTTTAGTGTATGTTTACAATATCGTAGGTATGTTTGTCTGCATGACATTTTTCTGAGTATCCTTTCAGTGAAGATAATTGAGTTATTTAATTGTTGAAAATGTCTGAACGCCAATCTTCACTAACAAAAATAAGTATTCAAATGCATTGTGAGAAATGTCATATTTTGTGACCACTTGATTGCACGTTTGTTCAGCCTCTCTCCGGCAAGTAACATAGATTACATTGGTAACACATACTAATATTGGAATGGCTTAAAAGGAAAAGGGCCTAGATGTGTGTTTCTAATGAAAACATTATTAAGCCATCAGCTAATGATAGGTGGCCATGTAATTCAGATACCAGTAACTGTAATTTAATGGTACACAATGCTGTATATATGTGGAACAGAAGTGTGGCAGTTTGATCATTTTATTTCTCCTGTAAGAATTTGAACAACAAATAATAGGATTATTTCTTTCATTATAGATAACTATTCATTGAATTCTGAATTATATATATTTTGTATTGAAATATAGATGAACTGTTATATACTTGTTATATTGTGTGTGTGTGTGTGTTATGTGTGTGTTCTATATTTGTTAATGTTAGTGTTAATTTGTTCATTGTTGGGATAATGATCATATTCTGTTATGATGATTAGTATTTGCCTTAAAATAGTCCCGATATATTTATGTGAGATAGGAACAAGTGTTTTAGTTTTAGATAAGCAAGACGTCCTAAGATGTTTCTAAATGTATCATATTCAATATTAATATATAGATAGTTCCTTGTGTACATTTAGTGTCTTAGTAAATCATCTAATCCACTTGTATTTAAATTATTTTTTGTTCCCTTACAAGTTCTTTAATCTGATGAATGGAAGGCAGCAGCTTTGAGGTGTTTACAGCGATGTCATTGTTTACAAATCTTCATGAATATAATACACCAGCAACCTATTCGCGAAACTGTTTGCCAACTCTGATGGCCTAACAATTGTTCCAGTTGTCTTGTGAACAAAGCTGATAGCCAATAACGGAGATATGTAATGGTTTATTTAATTGTAAGATGAACTGAGTACTAACAATAAAGAAGCAACACAGTATATAAACAGATGATCATAATAGTTAAAATTACTAAAATTGTTGAATTCTCTATAAAAGAGATAATACATTACAACCTGCTGTGTATTTTATACCCAGTGGACATTTTTTGATCAGTGTGGAAATTAAAGGGGACAGCAGCATTCAAAATCCAAGCAATCTTTTTTTTTTTATGTGGGTCTTAATAAATATATGTTGATGGTAATTTTGTATCACCTGTTTATATTGAGGTTGGACAGTTATTGTTCTCTTTCAAAGTAAGCCCTATGCTGATGCAATTATGGTTAAAAGAAGTGCCCTATTTCACACCGACTGTTCTCATAATTTCACACTGAACTGTAAAATGAGCACATTCAGAATTTTGCATTACATATTATGAATTCAGTAATGTGTAATCTGATGGTCTCTCAGTATGTGAAGTGTAACACGAAAATGTTAGTTCTTGAGCATGACTTTGTAGGTTTATTGTTGTTCAGGGCTTTGGAACAATATAGGATCTGATCGCTATGCATTTCCAGCTATTTATTTTTATTGTAAGGGACTCGTAAATTGGATGGAGTATGGATTCCATGGCTTTCAAACGATCGAGACACAGATTAAAAGTTTATCATTAAACGTAGCAAGATTCTGGATTGTTGATCATGTCTTGGTTATGGAAATTGCAGGTGAGTTACCATGTGGTGAGATAGTGATTGCTATCTAAGCTTGTTAATAAGAAAAATGAGGAATGTTGCTTCTTTTAACAAAGGCACGAAAAAATGCATACTAGTATCAATATTTATTTGCTTCCCATTCTGAATGCATGTAAATCATCTTATAATTGTTCCCAAAAGTGCAACCTGTTTTCCAATGTATAGGACACAATAATAGTTGTATACATCCATTATCGGTACTTATTTTAAGAGAATGTACCTGTGAACGTTTTTATTTATTAATTTATATATCGATGAAAATAAATCTGAGAGCAGGGGATTCTGAGAAATATCTGACGGTATGAATAATCACATGTAGGAGATTATCTTTGGTGTCTTATTATCTCTGACTGTAAATATGGAAACAGTCAGCTCGCATAACCGAATCATGATGATCAAAAGCTAAACTGCTAATTGTATAAATGATAGATGGAAATATCAAGCATTTTATAGTTACACCCTGAAATGTGAAAATCGTCCATTTCTGCCTTCGCCAGTCATTTATTGGTAACATCTGCAAATAATCCCCAAAAAAATATTTTTGGATTATATTACAAGCAATAATTTCCATGAGTAGGTTGACGTGCTATTACAACGTCCATGCAAGTATTCCTTTCTTATTAATATTTCTTGTAGAAAGTTTTCCTGAACACTTTGAAAAATTACAATTAACATTTGATCATAATTGCAACAGATTTATGACTTTTCAGTAATTATCAAAATTATGGAAGTATTTTGGTAACATCCCACAATTATGTCACGGATATTTAAATTCTCACTATTTGTCCGTGACGTTATGATATATTAGTCTGTTGTGTACAACGTGGTCAGGTAGACAACTATTAGAACCAGAAACTGTTTATTTTTAAAATAGTTTGAACTTTATGGTTCATGTTTATTCCATCATTAAACATATACTGATCATCAATAATAATATATTTCATAATCCTGGAGTCACTTGGTGGCTTTTGTTGGAATGGATAATATATAGTAAGTGTAATAATACTATTACTTATACAACCAGCATACGATAAAGAATAGATATATCTAAGATCATACTTATAATTAAAATGATTTAACCATATTGTTACTTTGTAGGTATAACAGAATACAGTGTTGTGATGATAATTTTATTAGTTATTCCTTCATCACAAGGTTATTCAGTGTGTCCTCTACCTAAAACGGTCACATGTTCGTTTACAAACTTGTTTGGTTTTTTATTTCGGACAACAAATTACTGCGTATAGTTTAATGTTGCTATTTAATAATTCATCAAATATAGTAGTATATTTGGAGCAGAATTGTTCCGGCAATTTGCATAAAGGGTCTGAATATTGCTCCCATAATTAGGGGGCAAAAAGAGGTGGATATTTATGACCAAAAAAAACCCCAGTTATTTTGTGGCTTTATTTGGCGTCCACAGAAACTGTGGACGCCAAAATTATAAACTTTATCAAGTAAAATAGAGGAGAAAATCCATTGGGGAAAACCCAAAAAATAGTACTGAACCTTTTAATGTGAAAATATGAATAAAACTTTAATTAACACATAATTGTAGGTCAGTGTATTTAGCCTTACCTAGTAATTATTTTCTAAATATCGATATAATAAATAATCACACAAAGTGGACTTGCAAGGAAAATGAATATGTGAATTATATGAGACAAACTGAAACTTGAAGTAAGTGTTTCCAAGATATGCTGTACAATATAATAATTAATTAGCTGGCAAGTCATGGATCTATTACCCTGGATATAACCATGAAATGTTAGGAAGTGGTCAGAGAGCTGTGGGTTGGACGACACTGGTTTGGAACAGCATATTGATTGTGCTTAAAAGTTACAGGAAAGGTTCTCCCAAATTAGTCAAAATGTCGGTTTTATTTATTAAAATACAATGTGACGTCATCTTTGACAAACACTCCAAAAAATCTAACCGTGGCCTGGTTTAATCGGTCTTACGAATTCAATATTGTCATTGTTGAACGCGTAAAATCTATTGTGCCATTTATAGTTGTGCGAATGGATCTGCCATTGCATTCGTTCCCCCCAAAAAACAAGACTTGTTTGAGTGATTGCTGCGAAACGTGAATAGAGTGCAGTGGAAGCTAACTTCCCACAGCAAGCTCTACGGGAGACACTTTGAGGAACATGTATTTATTATTTCACCGTTATTGGCATGATCAATTGAATATATGACATGAAGAGTGTCATGAGATGTCATCACAACCATATTTGGCAAACAGTGTGATGCTAAGCCTAAACGAAACAGCAGTTTGATGGAGAACTTGAATAAAAAAACGTGTATATGTGAGCAATAATAGAGTAATCTTGGGAGCAAACTATTGGAAATTCACCAGTTCATACATTTGTGGATGAGTACATTTTTTCACAAACAAACAAAAATGTACATCGGCCTACTAAAAGCTGCTAATGGCTGTATATTGTAGACACTATTCTAAACTATTAAAATAGTAGATGTTCCACGGGGGGGGGGGGCACATCCATGTATAGGCCACATATGGCAGAGCCACCGGATTCCCGTGTACCGACAAATACCACTTTATTTTAAATTAAGTTATGTGGTAGGAAGATGGAAATGTTCACATTCAGGCCCAGTGTGTTGACGTATCAATTAAACTTATACCAACACAAACAAATATCAGCTAACTCCATATTTTCGACCCATCCCAATAATTGCGTATTTGAGACAAGTCTCGCGTGATTTCAGATCGTTTGTAAACACAGACACATGCTAGGAACAATGGATGCAATCTAAATTAATCAGTAAAACAAAATCGCTACCCAATGTCATCTTGGTCCTAAAGTAAACTGCACTAACACTAGTTGATTAATTTTTCACTGTACCTTAATTATGAGATTGCCTAACCCCTGTACCAGGCGCGTCAGTGAGCTCCATACTTTTCGAGGATATTGGCGCCATAAAAGTTTGTAATTATTAGTATTATTAAATTGAAACAAGGGGCTTGTCATATCGACGTAGGAACTATGTTTTATTGCATAGGGCGAAAGTAGGGATCAGGCTTTACGTGTTGTCATGTGATCGTGCTGTGTTGTTATGCATCGGTTTCAATTTATTGCTATATATTCGTTTTCAACGGATATAATACAACAAAATAAGATAATAATAAATTCACATTACATTGGCACGACCTTCATTTATGCTTTGATAGGCCTAAATATGGCTCAAAAAGGTACACACCAATCTAACTCTTGTTGTGGACTGAGGGCGGCATAGGTGGCTGCTTTGGGTCCACGTCTGCACTTGCTGCAGCTACAATTCTTCACAGTTGATACTGTCTAGCTGTGAACTTTTTTCACGAGTAGTTCAAAACTGTAGGGCTTGATATCCCAGAGGTCTAAAATTTCATTGGTCAACCGGTCGGGACCCTTTAAACAAAGCTGTGGCACTATGTGATGTTTGCCGAAGATGACGTCACACGATAATCCCTAGCGAGCTTAGTAAACACTAGCAACAGCTCGTGAAAGTTTCGGGAAGTAAGGCAGAGAGCTTAAATATAAATAGTCTTTGATTAAGGATTTAGGGAACATTTTAATGGAAATATGATTGGTAGCTGTTCGTTAGAATTGTTTTGAGTGTGGTAGTGCACCTGATAGGGAATAAAATAATCGTTTGCTACGTTATATTTGCTTATAAGTATGAAATTTATTTTCCAGTGACCTTTAAGAAATTCAACACTGTTTAATTAAGGTTCCTTATATACAATGATCGGTTAGTCTTTAATATTTGTTATACGGCCATTTTCACGCAGTTCACAGTGAGACAGGTTCCAGTGTATTCATGATCTGTACACACGGCTATAGATATAGCAATGGGCACACGAAGGAGACTCGTTCCAATCACGCTACACTTATAATTAATGCCATTAAAACTATATCTCTGGGTCAACTAGTACACCACATGTATACTTTTTACATTCAAGAGTTTCGTAAATCGGATAATGTAACACTGATATATTTGTGTGGTACGGTGAGATACTAAACTAAACAATTTAAAGCATCATCCCATATACTGCTATACTAATAATTTTAGCGCCTATTCTAGCAAGCAAGTATATATAGTTCCATAAACTAATCCACTAAGACCAATCAAGATACTGCATGGTGCGTAGAAATGTCTAGTTTTTGTTTTGCAGTTCTAACTTCAGGTTAAATTCTCACAAGTAAATCTATGACTTTATATTGTAAATAAGCTATACATATTTCGATTAAGGAAAATTAGTTTTTCTGGTTATTCCGCGTATATACATCACCGTATCAAGCGCTTCTACGTTGATTATCAATTAATCATACGTACATGAATAACGAAAATGAGTCACTTTAAAAATATCTCCCAGATATAGAATTATAAACAACACCAGCTCAATGAACATTGATCGAAAACGCATCAAAATCGTGAAGTTCAATCACAAACAAAATTGCTAAAAGAACGAAGATGAAAGTTCATCCAAATAAAAAATAACAATCGGTAAATAAAACCTTTGAGTGACCTTTGAGTTTTTCGTGAAGAAATACATTGAATTTAACTTTCGACCAATCGTTGTGAATTTGGTGATTCTTCATAACTGTTTCTAATATTTTACTTTTTGGTTAAAATTTGTTCACTATAGTTAAGATATGCCCCAGCCGTGGTTCTTTGGTCTTCCATTATAGGATATACATAACATTAGTATTCTAGCTGCATATCCACTTACTACGTATTCACTAAGTAGAACTACGTCATATGTCCAAACTGTAGTAAATATAATAACATTAATGATGATGATGATGATGATGATTATAAAGCACAATGTATTTTGTTGTTGTTGATTATTTATTTAAATGTTTTATCAACATTTTAATGGCATTAACTTATTTTACAAACTTATGAACTAACAAATTATATAGTATTGACACACACACACACATTGATATATAGATCAGTCAAAATTATCCTGGAATAAACGAATAGAGTGATGTATGTAGCGCGATGGCAGAACAAGGAACTGGCAATTTTTGTTTCATGGCTTCATTCGCTTTAATTATCCTCACTCTTTTAATATATATTTTTTATATTAACACGATAGTCTACAGCATCAACTATCGGCGGGTTAGATAATCTCAGTGTCATAATTTATGATGACCTGTCAAAGCCAGAGACATTATAGTCATAAGAATGTTATCTGATTTTCGCAGTTCTATTCCGCGTATCACCCTAAAGTTGTATACGAATGTTTATAGCAGTTTAAAACATCAATTTTTGTTACATCCAAATAGCTATAACCTGAAAAGTCACAAACATCTCCGTCTAACCTAAATAAATCACTACAACATCATAAAATGATAGTGTTATCATTGTTATAGTATATATATATATATATATATATATATATATATATGTATACTTTAGGTGTCTAATATGTCGATTGGTCAAACTTATGATAAACAGATAATACAATAGAATCTAAGCTCTTAAAATCATTTTAATCACCAACAGGTACCATGACTTTTGTTAATGTTTGTTACATTATAATAATAATGCATGTTTATTAAGGCCAAGTTCTCCATTATGGCCACCATATAATAATTAGTACTAAGGATTATCCAAGTAAAGAGGTTGTTATCTAATAGAGTATAATAGGAATTAATATTAATCATGTTGATTTACATTTATACATTTTATATAATAATAAACAGGTCTCTTTAAAACTAATTGTATAATTGTATAACAGATTACATAACATGAAATATCGTTTTACTTCCTGAAAATTATATTAGTTATTTATACAATATATATATATATATATATATATATATATATATATATATATATTAATGCACACACATTCATAAACAAATAAATACCAAAAGCATACATTTGGATTATTAATTTCGTATTTAATAATATGTACTTATTCTCAGATTTTGCACATTTTTTAAATCAGAAAGTCTATCCCCAACACACACTACTAGTACTACATCATTCATAACAATCTCTCCCTTTATAGGGTAGTACTGCATACATAATTATATTTGTATTTAGGTAGATTGGGTGTATGGTCTAAACGACTACTAGCGAATTATCATGTTGTATGGATGTTGTTTTAGAAGAAGAACGACAAAACGTTAAAAGGCTTCTGTATTAATTATAATTAATCTAACTGATTATGTAAATGATTTTCCACTTAAAAAGCGCATAAATATATCTCAACAAAATGGTAAATAATATTCATCCTATTAGAAATCAAGTTAACTAAATATCACAAAATATTCACACAAAACTAAGATTATATGTCTCCGATGAATCGTTAACTGTCCTAGATACTATTTCTGGCATACTGTTTGCACATGAATAAACATGAAGTTGTTTCTTTTATTTTCAACCGGACGGTAAAATTCCAATACCTTATTCACGAGGGAGAATATCCATCCCTAGCCTATATACCTATGTGTGCGTGCGTGCGCGCACGCGCTTTTAAAACAGTTAATATTACCACATACCAGCGGACAGGAAGAGCTTTGATGAACATGTTAGACGTGGCAGAGAGGATGGATTACCTATCAGGCTGACATTTGCCAGGTTTTCAACAAACCCCTTAACAGGGTCCCCTCTATAGACCACCCCGACCCGTAGTGAGGAAAACAATCGGCATTTCACAGTACTACTACTACTATTGTCTGATTGTTCCTGTGTATTTCACTAGGTCGAGGTATAACAGTTGTCGTTTTGTGTTGTTTCTATCGACAGGCTTATAAGTGAATGATACTCTGACGATAGTGATGGTTCATCGATGCTGACATTCTCCTATGAGAATGATCATAGGTAATAAAGCTGTCACCGTTTAAGCGGAAATGGCTTCCCTCAGACGCTGGTTGGTGACCGACGGACGATATAAACGTCTCATAATGGCTTTCCTCGTTTCGGTATCGATGTATTCCGTGCTGAAGTTGATGTTCCCTGGGACTTACATCAGACTCGTCGGTGGAGTTGATTCACGGGATGTTACCACGTTGTCTCCGAATTACTGGATGGAATATCGCGAACTGGAGAGCTTTAATTATAGCTTTGTTTATGAGCAATAACGACCACTTGGGTAGGATTAATTTTAATCTGGCAAGTTTCCAACGCACACGCGAGTGTTTTTGTCGTCATGCCGAACGATGGCAGATATCGAATTGTCGGCAAATAACCGTCTGTGTTGCGAATCATTCTGAACATATCAGTTCGAAGTAGAATCAATGAATCGGATATTGGTAACAGTAGCATGTTCGTGGCTATTGGCTTACAATGTGGCACAGTGTTTTATTGAACAATCGACTGGGTCTGATAGCCATCTGACCGTATTTGTCAATAACATTGGGTCAATTAATGGTTCGTCATATACGAAGCATAATTATGAGATAACTTATAGAAATAGGACACTCACGGTCCATCGATATTGTAATAAAACTTTAATATTGTTGTTTATGACTTATTTTTGTTAGTGTTGTGTTAAATGGCAATCGGATTTGAGAGGAGGGATACTTTATCATATCAGTATGCTTTAAACCGGATTTATGAAATAAATAACTTTTTATATAGTTTATGAAGAGTAGTACTCATTTATATACACTATAACAATAGATTGTGTGGGCACGTACTCGTATGTGTGTGTGCGTGCGTGGTGTGTGATTAGGTTTGCATTGTCTTAAAGGACAACTTTCCTAAAGTTGAGTAGTACTCCAGAATAGTAAATTTTAATTGTTCAAACACATCTGTACTCTATTATTCTCACGTAAGAATCAATCAATATGAAGCATTAAACTAATAGCTTTTCAAAAAATTATTTATAGGGCTATATATGTTCTGGTAATACTTTTTTAAAATATTGCATTTAAGTTTATTAAATTATACAACGGCTTGCTATAGTTTACTCTTAGCTTATGTAGTATATCATATATGTTTGTATTTTTACCATGTAATCCTTTTATGCTTATTTTTATTGTGCAAAATTATTAAAACTTTTATAATAGGGAACCTACCCGCGTAAACTATTCGATAGATGGCGCTACGAGCAACCCAGTCCTTGGGATTCCCTAAACGCAAAGTAAACATTTGTATTTTCTTAGGACGGTTAGTAAAATTCAACAGAAATAGCTTTAATAACCATGTCTACTCTATAACATAGAATAGGCATGATTATTAAAGCTATGTTGTGTGTCACAATACAATGAAAGAGGTGGTCAGTCGTTTTCTTGGTCACAAAAGGATCTACTTAAGAAATGGATTCATGCGGTAAAGCGTGTACAGACCTGAAAACCCAGCCTATAAAGCGTTGTGTCATGTGTGAGACACATCTTGATTCTATGACTACTTATAGTGCAGACCTATTATTCTGCCCCTGAATGTCCCATTACATGTTTATATTTTATTGAAATAATTATTTTACCTCTAATTAATCCATCAAAAATAAGTTCATATGATATAATATATTAAATCATTACTATTGCTAGTTGCTATCAAGATAATGAGGCATGTTTTACCTTTAATTATAGAAATCTCTGTACTTCTCTTCAAACGTTTTGTCAAATGGCGAGAGATATTCATCAATCCGATTTTGGACACCGGCGGAAAGTCTTCCTGCATTCTACTATTGAGGCATTCTACTATTGACTATTTCTACTATTGCAGCAGTCTCCAAATTCTATGCCCATGTTATAGCCACACTTGAAAGTAACCTGGTAACACTTGCAGTATTTCTAGACCTCTCTAAGGCATTTGACACAATAGATCACACTATTTTGTTGAAAAGCTGCATTTTTGTGGTGTTCGCGGCGTTGCTTTGGATTGGTTCAGGAACTATTTGACAAACAGGTCCCAATTTGTGTCATACCATCTCATACACTCTGCTGGTCATAGCATCACTTGCGGGGTTCCCCAAGGAAGTGTCAACTCCTATTCACCATTTATACAAATTATTTACCACATGCATTAACACATTCAAAATGCATCTTATTTTCAGACAATACAACAATATATTGCACTTCTGAAAACCCAAAAGAATTACAACGAAATACCGAAAATGACACGAGAGCATTATCAGACTGGTTCTGTGCAAACAAATTATCATTGAATGTTCAGAAGACAACTTATAACAATAACATAACATCCATCACACTGGGAAATCAACAAATGCAAAATTCCTACGTATTTTTATAGACGATGGACTTAAGTGGGATGACCACATCAACCATATTGTCAAACAGTTATCCAGTGGATCACATGGAATTCATAGGGTCAAAAGATATGTCTGTCGATAATTTAAAATCATTATACTACAATCAGCATATCAATACAGACTGCATGAACTTGAAATATTACAGAAGAAATCAATCAGAAATATGTGCAATGCTGGATACAATGCACCGAAAACTCCACTTTTTAAGCAGCTCGGCATTACCAAATTAATGGACATATATAATATCCAACTCAGCAAATTAATGTATTCATACACCTATGGTAGTTACTAGTTACAAATAATTATCTTGTACACAGTCATCAAATACGTCTATCCCGGGATCCTCATATCATAGCCAGAAAAACGAGCAGTGCCACAAGAACCTTTGTTTACCAATGTCCAAAGACTTAGCTAACTTTGTCAGACATTACTGTCGTATACATCGCTTTCTCTCCTTCATTTGATGTCCCAGCAACAGCATTGTTCTCGTAGAAATTGAGTTTATTAAAACAATGATATTCTTGTAGATATACCACCCGATTTATTACGGTCAGAAAATAAATTAGACAGACATACACGCATACGAAGCCGTGACTCAATCATACATAAAACGTTAATCATAATGAATAATATTGATTAATATGTGCTTTTTCTTGAACAATGCTCTTGTATATTTATTTTTATTCAAAATCCCGCATGCGCTCTTCAGGATATCTAGCACTCTTAACCGACATTTATGGTAACCTGCACACAAGTAAATTATATTCGGACCCAGGCTCCATGCTGAATTCAGTTTGGTTATCAATAGGCACCATGCATATAAGGCTACCTATTCTTATTATAACATATTATTAATTAATATTAGCAAGTAGAGTCTAGGTCTATTACTCAGCTCGATATCTCGCACTGAGATCAAGCCAATTCCAGCCTACACGGCCCGGCCATGTTAAAATATATGGGTGACAAAACCGCAAGCATTATTTACAACCCTCTCACCTATCTATAAGTTCCCGTTTTCGACCAGAAATTGTACCACCACATCTTCTTAGCTCGGTTTTTAGTTGTACTAATGACATATCTTCGAATTTGCGTTTATTTGACGCCATAATTAAAACAAATGCAGACGAGCCGAGAGAATAAAAACCGATAATGGTGTTCTGGAACTGATCTGTAACTATGGGCGCCACACAAGTAGGACTGGGTCGCTCGCAGCGCCGCCTCGCGGATTAGTTCCGGAGTACCTCAATATACACGCCATTGTACAGCGCCTTTGAACAGGTTTTATGTACGAAATGAACGCATTGTTGGTTTTCTATAATATATAAATTAATAACTTTTGAGTCATATCGACAATAAAATCAAGATTAATACTCATCAAACAAGTGATGAGATGATGAGTTAACACTTGCAATGCATGGAAACCCATGATAGTTGATCAGTTATGTAGGTAATTTCTCCATAACGATAAATAGATGCCAGGATAAACACCAATCTGACTCTTAATATCTTCCCTTGTTATAAATATGACATGTGCAGCTCCTAAATCTTTTGATAATCGGGTAATCAAGAGTTCTGCGGGTAAATTCACTCTTCAGAACAGAATATATTATGTGTTAAATAGTTTGCATGGTGAAGCGCCTATAGTACATATCGTCAGATCACGTGACATGGACACCTTAACCAAACAATCCAGACAGCTAATCGTCTAATTGGAGAAAACAACAATTATCTGGTATTAAGGGAGTTTCGGCGAAAAGAAGAGAGAGTTTGGTCAACTTGGCTTAGGTTAGCAACATAATAATACCAATGCGGTATTTACTGAAGAAGACGTTATAATACACCGAAGATTAAAGAAGAAAAAAGTAAGTTGATCTCGCAACCGAGATCTCGTTGTGTATCGCCTGGAAGGAGACACACGTGCACAGCACATCACTGTATCGAACAATAAAGATATTAAGCCTGCAATTTCGGACTCGTCAAAATGCAATTTCTCTTTGTAGCCACACGTTAACTATGTAGTTGTTATATAATTTGGCTATCCTCCCAGATTATTAAAGATTATATATTCGAAATGTTTTATTAGCGTCGTAGAAATAGATTTCCCTAAAGTGGCTTATCGGTTAGAATAATGCTTAGAGAAACATCCGTTATCAAAATTAAGCTGCTATCACCTAGGTTGTGGATAAAATATATATATATATATATATATATATATATATATATATACATAATATATATAGAGAGAGAGACGGGGGGAGGTAGGATGAAGGCGCTTTTATAACGTTGAAATGTCATTACAACTGTGAATTATTGATTATCCATGTGAAAACGAGAAGTTGATTTATTGTTCGTCATGCATATTTTTATTCGTGATAAATGAAAGACTAGCCTCAAACTAAATAATGATACCTTTAGACACTTACGATAGTTATATAATAACAATAATTATTATTATAACTTGTCCATTTTCATACGCGGCGTTTTTATGCAGTTGATGCCTATTAATGTCATCAAAAAAAGTTAATTGGAGTAGATTTAAATACATTTGACCGTATACCACAATCACATAGGAAGCCGATCAATATATAAGCATATTCATATTAATACCATAATGCCGTCTGGTATAACCAGCTGTAGCAATCATTCAATGAAGAGAGAAGCTTGCCAAAGGATGGTATACCAACTGTATTATATTGCATAGGAATCTTCGTTTCGCGCAATTATGACCGGAACACGGATATATTTTGTATTACCTTTCGTAGGTTGAGTAGAGGAGGATTTCGTCACCATGTCACCAACAGCTGCTGTCAACTTTAAACAAATCGCTGCCATTGCCTGCGGTTTAGCATTAGGGTGCGTCTTCGTCTTGTACTCGATGTGCACGATGAGGGTAGACAAATATAGTCACTATTATTTACAAACTAAAAAAAATGTTTCTC
The DNA here is from genome assembly GCA_025642065.1 of Paralvinella palmiformis. NCBI lineage: Eukaryota > Metazoa > Annelida > Polychaeta > Terebellida > Alvinellidae > Paralvinella > Paralvinella palmiformis. The sequence goes on along the minus strand of JAODUP010000646.1, from coordinate 116,241 downwards.
GTGGATCGACAGAGATCAAAATGGAAGGTAAGTCAATAAACAAGTTATTGTTATTGTTTTATTATGTAGAGGTTCTTTATAACACAGATTATCTTGTCATTATCACTGACAATACAAGTGACATCTAGTCAGGCTGCTCTTATTTCTTCTTCTTCTGCACTCGTTGTAGGGAGCTTATTAGAGAGAGGGGTGATCGTCCAGTGTCTTATATCTTTTGGTCGACAAGTTTGTACTGTGAATGATAATTCACTCGTAGCTCGTGGAGTTCCTTTAACACAGTGTTGTATTGTTATTTTGTTCTGTTCTTATCACAATGCGAACTGCCGTATTCTGTAGATGTAGTATCCGATCGTTCGTGTAGAGGTTCATTACTATCATCCAGCTTTGATGCTAACTACCAAAGAAAGTATCAGTGATTTCACAGCATCATTATTTAGTTATCGTCTGATACGACTGTTACTGCGTATAGTTGAGTATATCCAGATCTGTATTTGGAGGCGACTTGATTTTGTCATTGTCGTCATCGTAATATCAAAGTTACCACATATAGAGCTAATTCTGGAGTCATCTACTTGTATAGGGACTATTGTTAAATATCCCGAATTCTTATGTATGCAAAATGACCCGATTTTTCGTTATTAAGCATCAGCAAGTTCTGATACCATCAGGCCTCTATTTCGATTGGGCTGTTTTTTAGTTCCCCCTCCCTCATTCTCATACGGTCCATGACACTTGGTGATGCCACTAAAAAGATATTTTACAACGAATACTAGTTCTTCGGACTCATAAAGGAGCCCCGAGGAACGTCGTAATCGATCGACATCATTACCGATAGTTTAACCTGAACGTAAACAGTTTGAAAACGACTGCTGAACTATGATGTCATTCTGATTTATCGGTGATACGAAATATTGCTCTGGGCATCATAACAGTGTTAGGTGATTAATGAAATAAAATGAAATCGGATGATTATCTCTTCCATTGTTTATATTGAGTAATTACGTCTCTGATAGGTAGACTGATGGAGTAGTTGCGTGTAGGATATTTCTAACTACATCTAGTACTTTATCAGGTCATCTGCAACCTTCTCGATGGTATATGGAAAACAAATATTAAAAAAACTTTCTCAATGAAACACTAGCCTATATTTCTTCAATGTCTTTGGATCTAGACCAAATGTATTTAGAAGAATTCTTATACGAGCAATTGCAGTCACCAGAAGGATCAGTTAATCCCGACACTGTTTAAGAACCGATTCCATGATGCGATCAAGCTCGGATCACTTATCCGAAGTTGTGCACATGGCTTTCTCTGATGTTATAGGTTAAAAATCAGCTAGGTAATGACAGTGTGTATTCAAGACAAATTGTCAGTCCTTTGGAGCTGTCTTGTTTTAAGATCGCTCATAATGTGATCAATTTTGTTGGGGAAGAAATCACTAAAACACTGTGTTGGTTCCTTAGCAGGTTCATCATTTGGCAAGGAAGTCTCTCACCATTATCCGTCAGATATGTTTTATTTTATAAATGTCTTTCGGATCAGAACCATAAATGTTAACCGTCTATAAATAAATTTGGTGGTCTTTGGTCAATGTGAATTGGTCTACAGGTGAATCGATCCGGTTGTTCTACTACATCACCCATAAAGCTAGTATTTAAGGCACTACATGCATTTACAGGCACCACATGCATTTACAGTTTTATTTATCATAAACCTAAAACTTCAGTCGTGATATTTTTAACACTTCCAAAATGCATTAAATGTAATTTTATTAATCTGCTTCCTCACTTGATGTCGCCACTAACATCTGAATAAATATCACCTTTCAGATGGACTAAAACACGAAAGCCAGGTAGTTAACAAATCTACTCGAAAGGGCGGAGAAAACAAAGTGAAGAAGATCTTGTTTTGGAACAAATGGTATCACAGAACATATTACGACTTCGGTGCCGGTGAAGAACCGTTCAAGAGATACAACTGTCCAGAGAAGCGCTGCTCGACGACAAGTAATCGTGATGAATTTGAGGAGGCCGACGCCGTTGTGACATGCGGGCGACTAATGGAATGGGAAGCGGAGCTGGTGCTGCCACCAAGAAGAGATCCGGAACAGGTTTACGTATATTTTAACAGGGAGGCTCCCGTCACACAACTTGGCAACAATCACCGACTGAATAATGTCTTCAATGTGACAATGACCTACCGACGAGACTCGACCATACCATTTCCGTATTCGGTGATCGAGCCACGAAAAGATAAACTCGGTTACATTGCCGTCACTAAGGAAGACATCGAGAGAAAGTCGAAGGATCACCCCGTGTCGTGGATGGTGTCCCGTTGTCATAAGAAAGGCTGTGTACGACACGAGTACGTCGAACATCTAAGTCGGTTCATACCGGTCGACATCTACGGTCGATGTGGCAATCTGACCTGCTCCCGAGACAGCAGCGACACCTGTATGATAATGCAGGAGCGCAGGTACAAGTTCTACTTGGCTTTCGAAAATGCCGTCTGTCGGGATTACGTCACCGAGAAGGCCTTCCGGACGCTGAACTATAGCATCGTGCCGGTGGTGATGGGAGGAGCCAACTACAGCGAAATCCTACCACCGCATTCCTTCATTGACGTCAGAGATTTCGAGTCTCCGGCACAGATGGCCTCCTATCTCCATTACCTCAACAACAACGACACGGCCTATTTGGAATACTTCGCCTGGAAGAGAGACTATGAGGTGAGGAAAGTAGAGCCGTACGAGGTATTTTGTAGGCTCTGTCAGCTGCTACACGAAGAAAGCCAATTGTTAATCGACTTCGATCTTGAGGAGTGGTGGGACACGATGGCGGGTGAGACTTGCCTTTTAGACGACTATAGGACGAAGCTGATGAGTTACTTCAACATAGATCCTAGTATCGAACCGGTGCCTAAAACGAACGGCAAACTATTGCATTTGCGTAGTAGATATTCAAAGGATGAAACTGAATCATTAGAGATTTCCCGTTAGTGGAAACGAATTATGTATCAAATGTTTTATATCGGCTTGTTACGTGTTTCACTAAACCTATTCTAAAGTTAGCTAAGAGTGTTGAATAAGTTTGAAATGTTTCTTTCGTGGCATTCTTTGCGGTGTGTTTGGTGTGACATTACCTTATTTTCGACCTAAGGGTTACCTAAGCTTATTGGTCATAATCCCAGAAGTTCATCGGGTTGCGTTGGTTCTGCTAAACATGATATGACATAAAATTATGTCCTCTATATACCAAAAATTTACCACCCGTGTTCTAATCTCGGCGTGGGCATATCTGAAAGTTGTTTCGTCTTTGACTTAGCCTCATTACCTTTCGATGTCGCTCGGCCCATTTAGCCTACCTTGTGCACAAAAGTGGCCGTAAAACATCAATCATGATCATCATCATCCAATCAGTTGTCAATTTTTAACGTTGATTGGAACTTGTCATTGGCAGAGCATCAACACTATTGACAGCATCATTAACCGATCAAATAATCAATATGTCAGACAAATGCTCAGTCTCCGCTCGAACGTGTACATTCTGTTTGAAGCAAACGGCTTTAGGTATGATGCATTAGTATTATAATATATCCTAGGTACATTTAAACTCAGTTGATCTTCAGAGGCATTTCAACCGATTTATAAACAATTTGTTATGGCCAATGTTGGTCAATTACGCATATATATATATATATATATATATATATGTGTGTGTGTGTAAGTGTGTGGGTAGTGTGTGAGTGAGTGAGTGAGTGAGTGCATGTATGTGTGAATATGGCTGTTGCTTCAATCAAGACTCCTAAAGCAAGACCTGATACAAAATTTAAATAATCGGGGGGAGGGGTGTTTGTGTACAATGATAAAGTCAATTTTTTCGGTCAAGTGAAGGAGATGGTGCAACTAAACGTCTCTAATAAGATCACGGTTGGGACAATTAAAACTATTTATGGCCGTAATCCTGGATTGGTTTACTTTAAGCTTGAATATGGTGATTATGTGTTATTCTGTAAAAAAAATCGAGCAATTAGTAAACATCAGTAAAATTCACATTTTATGCACATCGCACACAATACATTATTTATATATATGCCAATACTAGTTTATTTGGTAGATGTAATATATGGTGACATTGCATCGTGTAAATTAGAACCCAACGTCATCATTAGATAATATATTGTAGCGCCAGTGTCAGCTAGTATAAATTGTTCTACGCATATTGTTGAATTTTCTCTGGAATATTGTGGTTCTGAGTGTTATTTGTTTAATATGTGTGTATATGGAGGATTGCTGGTCTGTATGAAGTTACCATCAACTGTAAATAAGTATAATCTAAATTATATTATCTAGATTTCTGAATAGATTTTATAGCAAAGTAGGTCCTATTGATCGACGTGATCACCACATGAGCCATACTGATTATATACAAATGGAATGGAACACACTGCATGCCTTATGAAAAGCAGACATATAACGCATTGCTCATACGCGTAGAGGCACATCTGGCGTACAGAAGAAATGGCATCTTATCCAAACCTAAACAACGTATATATCTGTTAACATTCAAATGCCTTTTCAGCTTATATCAAATGAAGGAAAACCATATACAGCAATGGAATAATGTGTGATAAAATGTCAGTCGTTGAGAAATAAAGCCGAATAGTTTGTGGATTAAGTATGTGGCTGAACACGTGACTTCGATCTGGTTGTTATGTGTGAGCCTTGGCTTAAGCCTGGCGATAAGGATCAAAAGGTCAAAGGTGATTTGAGTCCAGTTGGATATAAATGGCGTTCTATTCCTAGAATGATGGTGATGATTGATGTTTTATGGCCACCTTTGTGCACATGGTAGGCTAATTGGGCCGAGCGACCTCCAAAGGTAATAAAACGAAGTCGAAGATGAAGCAACCTTCAGATACGCCTACGCCGAGATTCCAAATCGTGGGAGCGATCTGTGGTCCAACACGCTACCGCTAGACCACGAAGGCGCACTACTCTATTCCTAGGAAGGTTCCAAGATGAGATAGTGTAGCATTATTGCATAAAGTAACATTAGTCATCACTGTTGTCACCGAAGAGACCACTTATGCTTTTGAATCACTCAGTTCTTGCATAACATTTTATTTAAATTTCTCAGACTTATTAACACATTTCGCCTAATACCAAACAAGAACAATAGACTGACAGGTACATATTTCTTCACTGAATTTGGAAGACTTGTTGATAAATATTGCCTACTAACTGGATCCCTTCTTATAACGGGTGACTTCAACATTCAATAAGACAATGAATCAAATCCAAAGAGAAACTTACTCCTTGAGATGATCTTGTCAACAAATCTACAACAATATGTTATGGAATCCACACACATCGATGGCCACATACTTGATCTGATTGTCACGAGTGTCAATTATGACTGCGTTCTTTCAGTATTTGTTCTGTTCTTCTTCACAAATCATGCTGCTAATCACCTGGAGCTCAACATGGGTAAACCTTGCCGTGCTATGAAAACCATCACTTATCGTAAGCTTAAGTCCTTACATACAGCTAATTTCCGGCATTAAAACTCTGATAAAAATCCAGATTTTGTAAGTGACAAAACTTTCGGATACTAAGCTTCATCTCTCTGAAACAATCCCTCCGAAACAAAAGTTATTTCTTCAATAAATACACATAATAATTATTAATATACTGTAATTAATATATATATATATATATATATACCCGTAAACAAATGTCAATTAAATGTACGTCGGGTGTCATATTTGTGTGAACTTCGCAAACTTTGTAGTTAAAGCTCACGGGAAAAGAACTTTCATATTTTGAATTAAATATAACGTAGCAAACAATTGTTTTATTCCCTATCCGGTGCACTACCAAACTCAAAACAATTCTAACCATCAACTATCATATTTCCTTTAAAATGTTCCCTAAATCCTTAATTCCAGAAACGTTCACGAACCATTGCTAGTGTGTGCTACACTCGCTACGGGTTATCGTGTGACGTCATCTTTGACAAACATCACCTCGAAAACGAATATAAAGCAATAAATAAATAAAAACATCTATCGATCATTAAAAACCGAGGCATAACAACGCAACAAGATCACATGACATAACACGCAACGCCTCATCTCTATATTCGGCCTACGCAATAAAACATAGTTCCTACATCGGTATAAAGTGGCCTTGTTTAACTTATCGATTAAAGCTGTGGCATATTTGTCCATGTGAGATGCTAGCAAAGCTAGTTTTAAAACCACTGTAACTTTATTTATATAAACAAATTAAAATATATTTCTGATTGAAATTGATTTTAAGAAATAGCACTGACATTTTGATTAATTTGGGAAACCCTTTCCTGTGACCTTTAACAGACTCGACAAAACCACGTGGCCATTGTCAATGACGCGTTCAATTTCACCATTCCTTTACATTCTGTTGGATATTCAATCACTGGATTAGAATAATTACGTACGTTTTGTTTCCAGTTTCAGTAATTTATTCTGACTGTTCGGTGAATTTTGCGAGAATCAACTATGATTCACGCAACAACAATTTGCACGAATCTGTAAGAATCGACTCGTGGATTCCCGTCCAAGTTCAAGCCATGCCATGTCCATTGCACAACGATGTTCGCAAACCTTGCAAACAACTTGCTATCCATATCAACTCAGATAGTAATGGTGCCCCTCAAATAATGGAATAATTCACTACCATAAATTGCTAGCTGTGCTGACGCTCCGTAAGTCAGCAAGACCTGATTACTTAAAGGAACAGTTCACTCTCAGAAAATATTAATAAACCGTGTAATGCTAATAAAAGTAACTTTTATTAGCATACGATAACTCATACAATAATATTAATAATACAATCACACCACGAATATAATGAAATATTTCAAATTAGATTATAATTAGATCGTCCTCAAATATCAGAATGTACGGAGGGAAGGAGAAAACCACATGCTCTGACGTCATCTTGCACAAAGATTACGTAGCCGTCTCCAGATCGAATCAAGTCGTAGAGGTTCTGACGTAGCCATTCACGCGATCATATCTCCCCCCCCCCTGTGTTCAACCTACTAACTAATGCTAACTAACGCAGTCGTCGAATCATTTACATAAATCTGACAATAGACAATATTCGCAACTGGTGCTACATCTGGAGGCAATATGGAAAACTATGACACAAGTACAGAATAAATAAATAAGAAGTCTGTACGGGGTGGAGTCACTGAGAAACTTTGCTAATACACAAACAGACACAGTGAGAGATTCAGTGGTTTTGGAGTTAAAACGCGTGATAATCATCGTCTGGCTTCTGGCCACTCATAAAGACGCTATATTCTAGGCTGGTCAAAATAAATTTAAAAAACTCCATACACGTGAGGAATATTGATCAAATCGTGGTTTCTCGAATGCAATATAAAAAATGGCATACTCCACATGATATGGAGCGAAGAGTGCTGCTGTGTTTTCTACTCAAATACCGTTCTCTATCATAAGCATCTGTTTGACATCGGCTCAAAGTCTGATTAGCAAACGATATTGAATATCGTATTTATAAATCAAAATGAACTTGGGAAAGTTGAAATTAGGATAACTGATGACTAGCATCATACATCATATGGGTGAATTTTCGTGGTGAATTTTAAGAATTTGGCAAAGCTGGTAAAGGTCATCTCGTATACAAACACGTTAATCCAAATTGAAATTAACCGGCCCACAACTAAAATTATACGCTTAGATCGTCCACTGTGCCTGCGCCACAAATAAGGCTTATTCAGCAGACGATTCGTACTATAAGCAGAGAGCTTAAATATAGAGAGGCCTTCCTCTTGCCGCGCCATGTTGAATTTTGAACCAGTGGCGCCTCCAGCGAACGGAGGTATTTCTCAGATAAACAAAAGCTCTGGTTGTCCACATGTGATCGTGTACATGTGTGCGCATGGTTGAAATGAATTGCTAATACTAGTACTATATGTTACATGATCACATACTCTTTTATTAATTAACACATTAATTGTGCACACATGATATCGAAGGAAACGAAGCTCTGAAGCTGTAAATAAAGAATTAAGTGATTTCACAGCCCAGTCATTTAATTGATTCATAGTCTACAATTTGCAATCACTCGACAGCTGATTAGAAAATAATTGAACGTGGTTTAGGTTATTTCACAGCTTTGTGTGTGGAAGGCGTAAATTTTTTAATGAAAACAATTAGGTATATATGAGGTAAATGCATACAAACATACTTTCATCATGTCAGTTTATCATAGTCCATAATTTTTGTTGTTGTTGATATATACATATAATTATATATACAGCTATTATAACGCAACCATAACACAATTCACCATTATATTCATTATGTCCGTTTATCATATATTAACTAAAAAATTATAGGTTCATTTAAAGTCTACACCTCAATAATAATTAATATAGACCATGCAATATAAGCTTGCCCAGCTGAGAACAAAGAATATACATGGAATATTAACAATGTTTATGTTTGCGTTAACATGTTAGAGAAATTAGTATTTTCATACAATAAGCGGCATCAAATCTCTTGTGCCACAGGTTCATCTATAGTTACAATCAGTCATTTGTTATCAAATGGACAGAATAACCCAAATTGCTTCCAGCTCTAAACAACCACTACTACAAAAATATGACATTTAGTCCAGATCAGTGAACTGTTTAAAGTTAGACAGAATATACCCAGAGATGTAATAGACACACCATTGACTACTGTAACAGATAACACCAGTAAATCTGTAACCAAGAGATTGGCCTGTTTACATGGTATCTCATCATCATAGAACTTCAAGGATTGAAGCAGAACAATACCTTGTAAAATAATGACTTGAACCAAGTGCATACACAATGTGTAAACACATGTTTTCCTTTTTTCAAGTTGGTTAAAGAATTTGATTTGATATGCATTTAAGTTATGAAGAGAAGTATACCAATTAAAGCACAAGAGCTGAACATTCAAGTACTAATTCAGGTGCTGGTAATCCTTTTTTGTATTAAGATATGAAATGGGCTGGCAAAATTTCATGGGTTTGATGCCTTGTTTCTTATTTAATTAATTTTATAATACCAATTTTCACCATTAATATTTATAAATATTAATTACCATCACAGCTGGCCCTGTCTCCTGTATATGTTTCCTATCTGTTGATTTCAGTGGATGCATGCGGTGGATTTGGTACATCAAAAATAGTTGGAATACCATTCTAGATAAGTTGTCTGGTTCATGAATTCCATTTCAGTGAAATGCATATCATACGTTCTACAATTAGTATTCAAGTAATTTAAATCTTTCCTCATCATATATCTGAACGACAACAATTAATAACCCATCTTTTACTTCTGTCAATAGAAAAATAACAAAATGAATGTTTCTACCACTAGTTGAGGTATTTAATAATTAATTTCATAACATTTAAATTATAAATAGAAGTCCATATATATCAATAAGTACTAATTGCTTACGTTTAAAAATAAATATGGATGCAGGTGATCAGGTAAATACTCAGCTACTTATAATTATTGTAATTAGGGAAAAATTATCTGATTATAGTAATGTAATTTTAGAAGTCCAATTATATTATTAACAATAATAAAGTAAAATATACCTCCTGCCCAAAACATCTTCAGTGGCTCCAATACATGTAACTTTAAGCTTATGTATATCTTACATACCCATTTTGTGATTAATAGGTTGATATTGTTCAATAAAATTTAATCAGATTTTGTCTGAAACAAATATAGATCTAGATAGATCCTGCTTGGGCCTACTGCTTGGGTCATGTATTATATATTTTATAGGCTTGTAAATAATTGTCACCATACCAAATTCAATGTAATTTTGTGCTATAATTGGCTGAACATGATGGAACTCTTGTTCTCTGTGAAAATAAAGATGCTAAGGAAATTAGAAAGTCATCCTGAAAACTCATGTCATCTAGTCAGATACAATTGCAGGGGCCTGTGTCTCGGCTCAAGTCATATGGTAATTGTGCATTAAATGTTGCAGCCTCGACTTTGTGAAATAGGTTGAGGTAAATATTAGAAATATGTCATCTCTTGAAAAGTTTTAATCTGATCTAAAAACGCACCTGTTCAAGGTTGCTTTCACAAATAAATATCGATTATCGTTTAAATCTCTTATGTGGTTTTTACAAACATATTATTTGAGGTATTTTTGTACAGCTCCTTTGATGGCTCTTGCTAGTGAAGGTGCTTTTTTAAATATACATTAGTAGTAGTAGTAGTCAAAATGGCTGAGATAAACCAGAATTCAATTGTTGTTCTGAATAAAGTCAGAGAATCCAAAACAAATGCACTCTACAAGCAACTCAAGTATCAAACAGAGATACCTGAAGCTCATCTAAATGCTATGGATAGACTGCTTAACACTTAGGCTGTACCTGAGTTTATTTGTTTTCCAGTAACAACACAACACAGACAATTTATGGCAACAATCACAATTTCCAATAGCACAAGTATACATACTTCAGTTAAATATATGTAAGAAATACATTCTTCAAGATAAGAGACAGGCCAGGCTAATTACAGATCATGTTTACACCAATAGCTATATCAACTACTTGTACTTTGTTCTGAACTGTATCAACTATCCTTTCACAAGACAAAACTTTTTTTTTTAAATATAAAACTGGTTCTACATAACTGAGTAAATACCTCAAAAGGTATCTGTTACTGGCTTTCCAGTGTTTATTCAGTTTGCCATTCTTTAAAGAAATCATTTCCTTTGTCATCAACAACAATGAATGCTGGAAAATCTTCAACCTCAACTTTCCAAATGGCTTCCATTCCTGGAAAAAAATAGTAAGAAAATCAATTAATCTATGTGCAAATAAAAGTATTTGTGTAAATCAAATCAATGCATATATGCAAGTTTGCAGTTGGCTGATTGACATTTGGGACACATCGATGAGGGGCTACTCCTTCAAGGATTCAAGGAACGTTCCACAAATACAGGTATGAGGTCGATTTAAACCCATAACCTGAATTTTTATGATGCAATGCTCTTATCACTGTACGATCAGAGTACATGTACTGCACTTTTGAACAGTGACCTATCTAATACATGTATAGTTATTCACTTTTTTATGTTTTAACCAGTAATGGTATTTAAGTTTTGCCAGATTATTTACCAGTCAAGAAACATCCACCTGAAATCAATGGCAAAGTTTAAGTTTCTGCCAAAGTTGTCACACAAGGACATGTAGAAAAGCAATATCTGTGTCAAAGTAATATTTATTTACCAATCACTAACAGGTTCCAAAAACGCACTAGTAGATTACTGACCTAGTTCAGGATATTCCAACACTTCAACCTTCTTGATGCAGTTCTGAGCCAGAATGGCTGCTGGTCCTCCAACAGAACCCAGATAGAAACCTTTGTATTTCTTACAGGCGTTGGTTACCTGAAGTACAAAATGACAATGGGCTGTAGTTCAAAGAGATAATGGTCTGTAGTTCAAACAAATGATGGATTACAGGTTAAAAACACAATAGTTTATCATTAAAAACCAGCTTTCTCATAGTGATAGAAAATTGCTATTATAATGGTGGTCTAAAGATTTTATACTTTTTCCTCTGTTAAATGAATTAATACTATCAACTACCTACAAAGAATACTCCATGTTTATGGATACATAATCCAAAATTATCCAACACTTCCAATGATAACTGCTAACTTGTGCTAATGTATGGCTGATTTATGGCTGATTCAGCCAGCACATGACATAAATAACTGACAGTGAGACCAGTTGGATTCAAATCTGGAACCTTTCACATAAAATTTAATCACCAATAAATCAGCTATAATAACTAACAAGGTTAGCTGGAATATGTTTTTACACACTCCAACTGAAAAATTACTTCTGAAATAAGTTGATTTTAAAATATGTAATGAAGATAGTCACATTAAAATTCCTTAAAGTAAGATGGCTATTAAAAACAGGTGAAAGTTAATTATACATACTAAAAGCTATTTACAGCTGCTGATTAAGCCAAATTTAGTATTAATTTAAATACACTGGTGTCTGATGGTAGTTGAATTGTCATGATATCTGATAGTATTCTATTAAATATCACTCAAATATTATGCTTATAACTATAAGGTCTCATGGTAGAAAATAAATATTATATGATACTGCTTATCATGTGAGATGTTATTTATCTTGGTAACCATGTTTATTTATGTTATTACTGTCAATTCAATAGCAAGGACTACTAGTTCATTATCTTTAACAGAAATAGTAAAACACGATTAATGGCATCAACAAGTGGTGGGAAAATAAAACATACAGGTGGAATGGTATGTTTATTTCATGTTTAAAGCCTGCAAATCAATAATATTCTGGGCTCTTAGCATATGAAGTCTTAATTAATTACTGCATATTATATCTTCATGATCAATAATGGAACAATTTGTTTTACAATTTGGATGTTTGCTCATAAATTTCATTTCGGGTTAACACTGCATTTAAGTTATCATATTTCCTTACAAACATGGACTTGAGTCCTGGAAACCTATAGTGCCTTAAGCCGCTGGAAAAAGTTTACTATAAAACATAAATATATCGAGCATAAAAATTGGAAACCCGTCCTTGACTATAAATACCAAAACTAATAATCCTTGACTTACCTGTTTACTTCTGTTGCCTTTGGCTAACATAATCATGCTTCCACCAGCGGCCTGGAACAGGTCTACATAAGAATCCATACGTCCAGCTGTTGTAGGACCAAAGGAGCCACTGGCATAACCCTGTAAGTGTATAACAATTTGGTATACAAGTTAGATGTGTTGATGTGAAATCTCTCTATTACATATGCTCCAGGCATTAATGTCACCCAAATCAATTAAATAAAATTATAATATTGGCAAACAAATATGTGAGCACGCAAACCCATAACAGTATGCATTAAAATATATTTGATAATCTTGTAGTAAGGTCTGATTTGGTTAGAATGAGTGAGAGAAATTGAAAGAAAGTGTGTACGTATTATTTTGTTTAGATTCAGCAGTCACGCCACATTTGGAACAAATGACTGAGGGACAGCTATTTATGGAAAGATCCCCAAAACAAAGGTAACTTGAATCAATTCTAACTCTTACTGGGACACTATCAGAGGACTCAAAGTTTAAACAACTTTTATGTTAATTTTGACAATTAAGATTACACAGTGAATTTCTCACATTTCAGGTCAGCCTTAGAGCTTGTTTAAGTAGAATTCATTTGTATAAAGTTCATGACATTTTATCATGGATAATGTGATGCAAGAAACTAAAATATTTTACAATAATGTATCAGAGAAAAGAATACGTAGAGACCAGTGAAAACACAAAGAGAAAGTCACTGTGAAAGGGATTTTCCATAATTGATGTCACCTTTGATAAAGGTCATATGTCTTTATGAATATGTACGTGCTAATAAGGCATAACAATAATAATGAATAATATAAATAAAGAATAAGAGAAAAACTTCATTTCATGGTTTGGTGGAAAGTATAACAACTTCAAATTGTGAACTGTGTTCTTATAAATATGGCTCTAAACAACAAAACATTTTTGACACAGTTAGTTCATGAGATTCTTTATGCGACTATTTAAGGAATATTATCATTAAAGCTAAGAACGATGCCCATAAATAAGCTCAATTAAATTCAATTATTCATTGAAAACTGAACACATCGTGAGCCAGTCCGGTTGTGAAGCTTATAACGGTGGAAATCAATAAGCCACTAATGAGAAATAAATGTATTGTAGATTGTCAGGCGAAGTGGCTTCTTCTTTCAAGGATAAAACATGGCCAAAGTTGAATTAAATATTCATTGCTTCAGGAAGTCACTGACTTGTTAGCTAACACAAGAAAAAATGTCCCATCAGGTGAAGCACAGGCCAAAATATAGAAATTCTTTATTTAATATCTTTAAAATGGAGATAAATATTCTGCACGTGCCCTCTCACTCTTTGTGGGTGTGTATGTATTTTAAGATACATATATATGGTGACACTGATTTAGAGTACCAAGACCTAAGCATCCATAAAACTTGTCCATCCATAAACCTGTATATAAATACATCCATAATTATACATCTATAAACCTCTAATCACATAGAATCATAAGATGCTTTTGAGATGTTTATAGTTTATATGGGTCGATGTGAGTGAGTGAGTGTTTCACATTTAAGTTTGGAGCTGCTCTTACCCAGAAAAGTAGGCTGAAGTGTAATTACCCAGAGAAATGAAATGATCAGATGAAATATCCCACAGACACAGGTAACTCTGTGTTTGTATGTGTGTGTGTGTGTGTGTGTGTGCATACTGACATATAGATTAAATAATACATCTACACTATTTACTAGGTGGACATCAATGGATTGAAGCATTTTCCACGATTACTTAATAATTTGTTGGTCTGGCCTACAGAGATTGGCATCGCATTCAATGTTGGCAATAAACCAAATCTGATCCACAATCATCATGGAATCAAAAGATCAACGAAGTAAACTCAGTCATAAATAACTTCACAAAATGATAGAAAGATGAAATGAAGATCTTATCAATCCAGAAAAACAGAAAATACACTTAGTGTATAGCGAATGAATGAAAACCGGATCAGACTCAACCAATCATATGAACCCTGAGAGGAAAACTGAAACATGGCAACATGTGACACATCACCAGGAGAAGATATGTCAACAACCTGTAACCATGGTAACATTAATACTCTGTCTTCAGTCATCAGCGAAGAATTTCTCACTTGTAAGATCTGTTTTGATCAGTTACGACAGCCCAAGATCCTCGACTGCCTACATTCATTCTGCTATAAGTGTCTCTCAGATCACGTGACACAGAATCAGTTCACTGACATGTTACCATGTCCGCTGTGTCGTCAACAAACACCACTAGTTGATGGGGTAGGCCAATTGAAGGACAACTTCCTCCTGATGAATCTACAAGATGCTGTGGTATTTAATTGCAGTGTGAATGATGAGCACACAGCTGAGAGTAGTGATGATGATGATAATGATGATAATGACATGAGGATGATGATGAAAATGATGAAGATGATGATGACAACCACTAACCAAGACATGGAATGTAACAGCTGTAAGAGTCGTAATGATCACGTCCCATGTCACAAGAAGTGCCTGGACTGCGATGAATATCTCTGTGATGAATGCATCCAAGCACACCAACGTCTAAACCTGACAAAATCACATAAGATGATTGATGTCAAAGAACTTGGACAGGTTGAAGGCGTACAGAAAAAAGCCACCAAACAACCGACATCTTGTGTGTGCTCGGCACATTCTGATGAGGAATGCAAACTGTACTGCGAGATGTGTCACATCACAGTTTGTGACACATGCTGTGCGACATCACATCAAGAGCACAAATTCTCTAGTTTCGAGGAAGTGGCGGTCCGAAAAAAACAGGAGCTAGCCACGTGGCTGAATTTGATTGAGACAAGAATTGAGAAGTACGAAGGCATCCGGTCTGATTGGCACAAATATGCTGCAAATCTGAACAGCCAAATATCTACTGTACAGACAGCGATAGACATGAGATGTCATGACTTACACACACTGATTGATGGCTGGCACTATGCTACATCAAAACAACTACAGGCTGTCTTTAAGGAAGAACACAAGCTAATTCAAAATAAGGTAAGTAATTTAAGTAAGTGAGCAAATAGGGGTTTAATGATATAAAACAGTGACCTAGTGATATAAGCTGGCTATTATGATGTGTAGTAGGACACAACAGGGAAATACAAAACCCCAAATTTGAATTCTGGGATTATGTCCTGTGATATTTTCTACTGTGGGATTATGTCCGAGTAAAGTTTGTACTGTTGGATTTTGACCTGTGAGATTTTGTCCGGGATTCATTTCCGCACTCGAAGAGATAGTTTTTATTGTTTGTAAGGTGTGCGTGTGTTGTTTGTGTGTGTGTCATGCATGGGGTAATCAGTAATCATAATTGATTGTAATCAATTACATGATCTCAAGTAATTGTAATCGCCATTTCCAGATGCTATGTAATCGATTATGTTGTAAATGTAATTGAATTCAGCAATTACTTTCACGATTATACAAGGTGTTTGATTAATTACCAGGTTATATCATGTCAGAGATATAGTTTGGTATGTAAGGCTATATGTTGTCATATTTATACACATGATGATTTGTCAGTTTATTGGTTCTAAACTTCTAAGAATATGAAAGGATGTTGCTGTTATTACAAGTCATATAAACAGGAATTTCAGAATAACTTGTGTTGTTTTCACACGGTTAAGCCCAAGCTAGTAACAGGCAGGAATCGTGCATGGCTTCTTTCTGACATCGTCGTTTTAACTCCAGCTGCAAACGACTCTGATTGGCCAGTAGTCAAATGACAAGCAGCCAATTAAGTTAACGCATGCGTTAGTGAACATAAATGTGGCTACATGTTGGCTCCTGGTCAACATACAGGGTGACAAACATGGATCAAAGGTCGAATTACGGAGTTGGGAAGTTGGTCGAGTTATAGAAGAAAAATACAATGTTAAAGCATAGCAATAATTTAAGACTGTGAAAAGGGGGTCCATTTACAGAGGTGGTTAAGTAACAGAGGGGGTCGGAGTTGAGGGTTTCAGTATATTCTAATTATCCTATATATTATATAGACCTTACCTGGCTACAGTCATGCCACACATGATGCATTTCATTACTAAATATATATTTCCCAAATATTCAAACAATTCCAATTATGTTTACACATATGGTAATGTATTTAAAATTAAATGGAATATTAGTACTTTAAATCAGTCCAACTGTGATCTTGAATCACATTTATGTTTGTGTGATACATTGTATTCATGATTGTAATCATGATTACTAATACTATACAATGTAATCATAATCATATTCATAGTATTCTCAAGCAATTATAATCGATTGTCGTTGTCCTGTAATTGCCCCAACCCTGGTGTGTGCATGTGTGTGCGTGTGTGAGAGGTGCACCCATTCTTTATCTTTTTGTCTAACCCAGTCTCTTTTTCTATCCTCAGATTGGTGAAGTTGAGGTTGGCCTGTCAACCAATCAAGGTCTAAAGCAATTAACGCAAACAATCCTACATTATACATCAGCCATCAACTTCCTTGTGTTACAGCCACAATTACTGGATGATCTCCACAAACTACAGCGTGAGAACCTTAATGCACTATGTCACACCCTGCGCAGTGTCTTCTCTCTTGTTGAGGGACAAAAGATGATCAGTTTTGACAATCTGGGTACACTCGCTGTAAGCCAAGAGAAGGTTCTGTGTGGAGTTCAACTGCAACCAGTACAGAGTCTAACTTATGTCACATCATTTACGACAAGACAAGCCACCAACGGCTCAAGTTATGATGCATCTGCAATCTTTACCAATGAGGGGGACCAGGTGATCATCACGGATCGTCAGCTCAACCAGATCACCATAACAACACCTGAAGGTCAGATCCTCTCACAGCTCAATGTAGCATTGATGGGCAAACCAATCTACAGCTTGACAACACCATCCAGGGATCTGGTGTTCACACGAGACAAACAGAGCATCTGTGTGTTTACTGAAAGTGGCCAGCATAAGTTTAACGTGAAAGAGTACCTGTCGAAGCCATGCAGCCTGGCCATTGGACCAGAAGATTTCCTTTACGTTCTCGATTATGACACCAAAATGGTGACAAAGATCAGTAGCCAAACATACACAAAAACTGCTAATGTTAAACTAACATACAAGAAAGGCTCCATTTGGGATAAGATAGGCATCAACAGTCATGGCAATATTTATCTTTGTGCATTTGCTGAGAACTGCATTTATGAATTCACTTCAACGGGTCAAAGGCTAGCACAATATGGTCGTTGGGGAAGCACTGATGCTGGTGACCTCTACTGGCCAAGAGGGATGTGCATTGATGCACATGACAATGTTATCATTGCCGACACAAATAACAGTCGTCTCCAGCTGCTCACTCCAGATGGATCTTGGACTGTGCTGGAAACACCAGAAGGACATCATGCTGATGCACCTACTGATGTGGCAGTGACCAGCACAGGTCACCTCTGCGTGCTGCAAAAATGTGGCAAGGTTTCCATATACAAATACCTACCATACTAAAGGAAACCACTAACCACACTGTAACCCGCTTTTGTTCCTAAAATTTGCTAATCATTTTTCAGCTTTAAAAATGGCTTGTAGATGAAGAATGGGTGAACAGGAATTGTTTGTGAAAATTCAAAGACCAATTATAGTTAAACCGCAACTGTGTTTTATAATCTCACTATTGGATAAATATTTCATATTGTTTTCACATACTACTTCTAACACCATATGTGTTTGTCAGCTGGATTAGAAAGTTGGCAAAAAGTTGACAAAAATTATTTTAGCAACAGCAAAACACTGAAAAGAACCATATTTAGTGTTTATAGCCAAATTTAACTCTCACCACAATGTGACATACTCTACTTTTTTTCATGGCAGTTAGAGATGTATGCATCCATAATGTAAGGTACTCAAATGGCAGATGGTGCTGCAGAGCTCTAAGTTATGGTTCTTGTCTTCTATAAAATTGTTTGTTTAACACAATATTTTAATACCTTATAGATATATTTGTTGTTGTAAACTTGATGGGTCACACAAACTGTTGTTATATTAACAACGAGACAACTCCATGGTCTACAGCAACGTGCCCACGACAAGCCACACTGGCCGAGGAACAACGTGAAGGACTGATTGCGACCGCTGGATCTCACAGTTACTAACACGACTGCAGCACAGTCTATTATTATTAAATCAGTAATCCACAAACATGACACTTATTAATCTAATTAGCAATTGTATGCAGATTTACTTTCTTGATATGGGAATTATGGTTAGAAAATAGAAATGCCGCTGGTCACATGATCTTTACATAATGATCAGAGATGATGACAATAAAATTTGGTACCAACCTCTGGTTTCTTGGCTGGACCAGCATAATATACAGGATGGTTCTTGATATAATCAGGTAGGCCCTCTCCAGCATCAAGTCTTTCTTTGAGCTTGGCATGGGCAATGTCTCTGGCCACGACCAATGTTCCTGTAAGACTGAGCCTGGTCTTCACAGGATACTTAGACAACTGAGCTAGTACATCAGTCATCGGTTTGTTTAGATCTATCTGTTGGAAAAGAAATAGGACAAAATCATTTGAACTGATGGTCATAGGATCAATAATGGTATTCTCTGTAAGCCTTGTTTTGTACATAATGCTATTTACATAGGTATATTATGATAAATAATGTTATTTCTATGTGTATATTATGCGAGATCTGTAGTGTCATATGTCATCACTTTCTGTATCAAGTAGAATGAATGAATGTGTAAGTTTAAATGACAAATGGGCACAAAAAAAGTAACAGCATCACGCCTTTTAGTCATCTCTTATGATGCAAGCAGGCCAATTCTAAACCTTAAATCCACAGAGATGATGTAAATTGTAGAATGTCCTTTCACAATCATTGCTGTGCATTGACAATTTCCATTTTATGAAAATAACACACCTGCATCACATCTACATCTTTCTGTGTGTGTGTGCATGCACATGTGTGTGTGTGTGCATGTATGCATCCCTACACATATACACAGGCATAATCTGCAGCTGCATTTACAAGAATCTCTTCAGACAAGAATTGTTCAAGATGACCAAATATACACACGAATGTAATTGATGAAAAAAATACGAGATAATTATTATGGTAATATTATAATAAATATTATGTAATCTTTTTAAAAGCGGTAGCATTTCTTTTTAATCATTCGAACAATGTGATTACAATTCTACTGAGTTCCAGTTATGCTGTACTCTGTAGAATAAAGCTGTACACAGACCATTATAATATCATGTTTATTTGGTAAATAACCAATTAACTTAAATCAATACTCAATTGATTACCAAGATTAAACATTTTACTCACTGGTTATTAAATAACTAAAATAACGTTTATTTTTTATTAACGATATTGCTAAATGTTATGTTACATTAATGAATGTCTATTTTACACACCAATTTTTACCAACAAGAACTTGTTTAATAATGAAAAATGTATAGATGTCAAATATCTCAATGATACTATGGCTAATGAATGCTATGTTGTATAGCACTGCATGCAAATGATTCACTGCTTTGGATTTAACTGCAATCATTTATTTGTTGTACATTATAATTATGTTTGACTATATTTGAAAATTATTTTGGGCTGTACATTAAGTAAAAAATAAATATGCTGCAACATTCACATGAATTCATTTGTTATAACATCAGTCACTGATAAGAAAGGCTCTACAAGTCCAGTTAGCAATGATTTAAAATGTGATGTCAGTTTATATTTACTCTACAGACTGTTATATTTGAGACGTGAGCTATACTTCTGAGATCTGACCCACTGATGAGTAACAGTAATATTAAAAATAATATAGTTTTCTGAAGACACTGTGGAATGAAATTACATAGCATACAGTGTATCTTTATACAATTTTGAAACAGGTGAGCACATTTAAGGATTTAACACATTTTGTTTAAAGATGATGGTAAACAATTAGCTCTGTAAGAAATGTGTGATTTTTAAGTAATAAATAAACCACAGTAATAGCACTATCATCATTAATGCCAGTCAGTAATACCTTGACAACATCACCACCTAGCTGATCATCTGTCACATCCGGCAAATAACTGGACGGATCGGTCTCTAATTGTTCCAGAAATACACCTTCTTCCGTGATTTTGCCAATTACCTGAAATCGAAGCAACCAGTTATTAATTATGTTCAGCGCTCAGAGTTATTAAGTCAACAAAATTATGTAAAGTTTTGTCTGTTGTCTCAATTATGTTTTACTTCTATAGTCTATATTCTAGTACTACACCATAGCAATCACTCAACAAAATATTGAACCTCAAAATATCTTATGTCGAGCCGTAATAGCACAGTTAGTTAGAGCGTAGCACTCGTAGCCGAACAGTTGTGGATTTGAGGCTCCAGGAACTGCAATGCCGTTATGTGGCAAATGGTTCACTCATCCATAAAAATTAGTACCCTACAGGTCGCAATGGCTATGTGTTTGAGTAATGCTTTGTGCCTACAATGGCAGAATGCGTTGTATGCTCCCTTGGGAGTTGAGATGTGTGCTGGGTGGAAACAGGTATGAGTCAGGGATAATAATATGGTAAAGTGCCTTAGAGCAGCTATCTGGCTGAATAGGGTGATATATAAATGTCACATATTATTATTATTTATTATAAAAATCAATACGATCTCAGTCTATAAACAAACAAACATAATCTATCTTACCATCTGATTCATTAAGTAACTTGCTGATGAGAGAACATTATTTCTGATACATCAAATCCATACTAAAACGCTTTTGCCTAAAATATCTAGCTTTTCCTGGTTTGATAATTACTGAAACACAGCAAGTTTGTCAGAAACATTCTGAACCAGAAAATGCTGACCTGGAAAGTCCATTCTGTAGTTAACGATGTGTATATTACAGTTAGTAACATAACAGCTAGAAACCTGGTCACTAGATGAGTACAGAATATGCCATCTAATCTATGTTTACTGCAGTAACTGTAAATCTGTCTGTCAGTTAAATACATGACACAATAATTTAGACAGAGTACTCTAAGTAAGAACACATCTCATAGTTAAATATATAACAATATTTCTTGGCACAGTCTCTTAGTATTTGGGAGGAACCTTTTGTTGTAAGTAAGCCAACAACATCTCCAAGCTCTGTATCTGAATCACTCTTAAGTATACTGAAACAAATGTAGCCTAACATACAATAATACGTGTTTCAAAAAAGGCTGCAGTGACTCTGTGAATCAATCTTTTACTGACCATCAGTAAGTGTAGGACACTTGATAAGAAGGTAAAAATTTACCTTTTTTATTTCACCTTAACTTATCAGAATATGATATTTATCTAGCTGTATATGTTTTCAAATGCATTTATGGAGAGATGTAAATCTGCCACACTTATATTATCTCCCTTGTTAAGTTCCATAGAGTAATCTTATTACAGATTATATAAAGTGCTATCCAAAATTTGTATATTAACACAATTCATGTAGCTCATATGGAGTACAAACCTCTATCTCAGCCAAATACACAACATAGCAGTTGGTATGGAGTAAAATAAATACAAACCTGTCTGTCAGCAGAACATGACACACCAATACCAACAGGACATGATGCCCCATGGCGTGGTAGACGGACAACACGGACATCATGACAGAAATACTTCCCACCAAACTGGGCACCGATACCAATGGCACGTGTTAACTGATGGATCTCCTCCTCTAACTTCAGATCTCTAAATGCTCGGCCATGTTCATTGCCTTAAAAGGATTTTTTTTTGTATAAGTATAACATGGAAAATAAGTATAACATGGGAAATAAACTATATTCTTAACACATAGGCCCTCTTGGTAGCACTGACAGGCCAATAATTAGAGGTTCTGGGTTACATACTTATTTAATAACATTAGTTGTTTCAGTAACTTTTTTCAAATTCCATACTCAATTCCATACTCAATTCATTCATCTGTAAACGAGTATCAAGTGTAAATGATGATATATAAGGAACATTTGGATGTTCAACAGACAATGACTGAGCGAGTGATGGCTTTCT
Organism: Paralvinella palmiformis; assembly: GCA_025642065.1. Lineage (NCBI taxonomy): Eukaryota > Metazoa > Annelida > Polychaeta > Terebellida > Alvinellidae > Paralvinella > Paralvinella palmiformis. The sequence continues at coordinate 93,495 of JAODUP010000646.1, read as the reverse complement.
TCAGCCTCATCAAGTCTCATCTCAGAGAGATGATCAAAGAACTGATCAATAAGGAAATGAGATAATCACATCAAAGCTTTTTATGATAGGACAAAACATGTATATGTAAGCAACACTGGGATTTGATTCCAAGAGTCTGGGTGTCTGGAGTTCAGTATCCTGCAATCCTAACAGATCAGTGGCCTTTTATGCTCTTGTCATACATACAAATAATCCTGAAATTAACAGGCCTTCCATTCAAACTGTCACTGAATTAGTGAACATTCATGATACAGTCTTATAAAAACAACGTTTTATAACAAATTATCACATACCGGTAGTAGCTAGGTTATCCAGGTATTTGCACGAGGCTAATTTGACAGTCTTTAGATTAAACTCTGCTGATGTTCCTCCAACCACAATAGACAGATGATAAGGTGGACAGGCAGCTGTACCTAGAGTCTGATTTACATACACATAGAGAGAGAGCTAATTAGTATCATAATAAAGCTTTCTAGAAAAGGTTACAGAACAGATTCCGATCTGTAACATACATAAAGTAAGTTGTTCATCCTATAACTGTTACTGATAAATACCTTAATCTTTTCATTGACAAAAGCAAGCAGTTTCTCATGATTCAGCAGTGCCTTTGTCTGTTGATATAGGAAGGTTTTGTTGGCGGAGCCACCTCCTTTAGCAATAAACAGAAAGTTATACTCATTACCAGGTGTGGCATAGATTTCTATTTGAGCTGGAAGATTAGTTCCCGTATTTTTCTCTTTAAACATGTCCAATGGTGCCACCTGAATGAGAAACATTTAAAGATTACTAGCATATGCCAGATATTGATAAATGAATGTACAGTACACAACAAACGTAAACATGAAGAAGCAGTGACTTTGCCACTACACTGATATCCAGCTAACTACATCTAATTAATCACCAAATACCAATATCTACAATTATCTTGGAAACAAAACATATTTTAGATTAAATCCCAGCAAATATTTTACTTTACTTATTTCTGGTTCAGATGACTGAGAGCTCTTCATTTTATTGAAACAGTAATTTAACTAACCAACTGAACTAAACTAACAATATAAAATGATGCAAATTGTCTAACTGTTTGATGTTAATAAAAACATAATGATAGATGGGTGTTTAACGAATTGTGGTAACAGAACTCCATGTTTTAGTTAAATCATTATCATCCAAAAAGAATTGCTTTATTGTTAAGACTACAAATTTTGGCCGAATAGCTTTTCTTTACACGGCTAAACCCATGTGTGCAACTATTGTGTTCTATTTCTGACAGTAATTTACTTCATAAACAAATCATGCCCAATACTGATCGTATCAATCTGTCTAGACTTGACTGATTTAGGTCTAACAAATCCCATGGCAGACTAGCAGACTTTTGCCTTTAATAGTTCTATTGATTAGCAAAACCTATACGATGTTTTGACCTTACATGTGTGTTATGAGTTACCGTAGTAAATAAGTAAAGGTTTATAAATAGTTAATAAAATATCAACAATTATTGCACATGGTGTTTTAGTTATCATTAAGGTAACCAAACACATAACAATATTATCATTATTTGTGGAGAATTACGGTTATATATATATATATATTATAGTATTAATAAAATGGAGAACTGTGAGTTAACATCACTATTTCCTAATAATTAATGTGTTAATGTCAAAATTAACTATGAAATGTAGACATTACAGTGACAAAGCTTTTAAAGTGATTCTTCAAAATCTTCCATACGATCCCATTATAAATACCAAACCCCCAAAAAATGACCTGTTATGCCACATTTATTATTATACATTTATGTCTTTGTTCATATTTACCTGTGAGTATCTAAGATTTTTAGAAGTGTAGGTGTTATAGACACCTCTTGAGAGTGCTTCTTCATCGCGACCTTCAGTCCACACAAACTGACCTTTCTTACCTATAAACAAAACATAACTTATAACTAGGACAGATATGGATGACTGACATCACAGGATATGTGATACTGAAGTACAACAAGTTAAAGGCTTTATTTGGTAGACAGATGATGATGATGATGATGATGACTGCTGTTTTACAGCCACTTTTGTGCACAAGGTAGGCTAAATGGGCCGAGCAACATCCAAAGGTAAGGAGGCAGAGTCAAAGATGAAACAACCTTCAGATATGCCCACGCCGAGGTTCGAACACGGGTGGTAGTGATCTGTGGTCCAACACACTACCGCTAGACCATGGAGGTGCCCTATATTTGGTAGACAGAGATGTAAACACAAATAAAGTATTGATGTGTACAAACATAAACCCCGGATTTGCCTAAAATCCTAAATATTAGCATTAAACACAAGGCCATGCTTACCTAAAATTACTGACCTTGTAAAGATAGCAAGGTAAAGCACAGGAACATGACAAGTTGATTAACAATCTGCTTGCAGTGCACTAAAACACTGATAAGTACGAGATACTTGAAATAGGCCTATACAAAAATATTTGCTTTTCTTTTGCATTTCTTGTATTTTCTGATGAAACATAAATTGAACTTGGACAGAAACATAAAAATGTATTTTACCTTAAAGTACAAGGGATGTACACATTAAAATCATCCTCTAATAACTGACAAAATTATGAACCAAATAAAGAATATTTTGTCTAGTTCCTTACCCATGCATATAGCAGTACCAGTATCCTGACATCCTGGTAACACCATTCCTGCAGCAATGTTAGCATTCTTCAAGAGTTCCAAGGCAACAAACTTGTCATTACTGGACGCTTCTGGATCTTTTAGGATCTTTGATAATTGCTATACAGAGAAAAGGGGTAATACTGGGTTCAACGGCACGAATAAGTTATGTGGCTGAGGTGGAAACTCGTGTGAAACATCTATTAAAGATGGGTAACACTGGAATTGGAAACCAGCCATTAACTTAAATATCATTATATAAAATGTTGACTCTATGCTAACAGCTAAATCTTCTGATTAAACATGTTTATATACATGACTACTGTTATGCTATATCTCACAAGCCAACTCATAATAAATGTAAACATAATTAAACACGTGAGCATCTCTAATCAGTTTGATTCTCTGAATCGTGTCGGATGTTGCTCTTATCACATCTAAGCTTCAGCTTTATCAATAGCTCCATTTTATCTGAGTTCATTTGGTTTGTTTAGACTCAGCACTGATCATAACTAGGTCAAGGATTTGACTGGCTAGAGAAACAAATGCCACAAACACAGCTTTGGACTAGATTTGAACCCACTATTTGTAGGTTTGCAGCACAGCGTTGTAACTAATGTGCCATTAGATTCCCCCCCCCCATTTTATCTGAAGATATGTTAAATCTTAGTTCACAAAGTAGATATATGTATTGTCCACATCATCATTCAGACGAATAAGATTTCTCATGGAAATAAGTAGATACATGAAGGAATATTACTGCAAATTTTAACAAGCCAAAATCAATCAAACAATATTTCCTAAGAGTTCGAAATTTCTCCCAGATAGCGATGTGGGGCATACAGCAGACATGTGATTCCCAAGGCAAACAAATCTCACAAACACATGTGCTAGTTGGATTTGAACCCACAACTTAGATATTAGCAGCACAGTGCTCTAACTATTGTGCCAGTGGAATGTCCATCACCCAGACAAATACAAGCCATCCACAGTGAAAAACATACATCTTGACAATTACCTCATAATACAGCGAGTTCTAGGTAGATAAATATGGTTAAGTTAATATTTATAAGCTATGTTGTGCCAGTCCATTAGAATCAATCTCGTGTAAAATGAGATTATAAGAAATACTGAGTCGAGTTGTTATCTCGTGGTGGTGATGATGATGGTCGCACCTGGGACATATGGCCTAAACAAATCACACAAACACAGGTGTAAGCCAGATTCTAACAAACAAAAACACAGGTGTAAGCCAGATTCTAACAAAACAAATCCCACAAACGCAGGTATAAGCCAGATTCTAACAAACAAAAACACAGGTGTAAGCCAGATTCTAACAAAACAAATCCCACAAACACAGGTGTAAGCCAGATTTTAACAAAACAAATCCCACAAATCCAACAGGTGTAAGCCAGATTCTAACAAAACAAATCCCACAAACTGCAGGTGTAAGCCAGATTCTAACAAACAAAAACACAGGTGTAAGCCAGATTCTAACAAAACAAATCCCACAAACACAGGTGTAAGCCAGATTCTAACAAAACAAATCCCACAAACGCACAGGTGTAAGCCAGATTCTAACAAAACAAATCCCACAAACACAGGTGTAAGCCAGATTCTAAAAACCATAAGAAATATAAAACCGAATTGCAGATCACGTTTTATCTATCCTTAGATGTGACAGAATAGAATTATGTTGGTTTTTCCCCCTTACTATTGCCATTTAAATTAGTCATTACAGATAATAAATATATAATTATATATCATATTGTTCAGTTTCCAGCATGGGAAATCCTAGCGTAGGAAACATTTGTATTTATCAATATTGAGCTGTCTAACACCAAAACTAAGATCCTATTCCTAACCACTAGATTTTATATACAGGGTGATGTAACAACATTTCAGTTAGCATTTAATTCCTATCTACCTGTAAGTGTGCAGGGCGGAGAAGATGTGCCACATCAATAAAAGCTTGTTCTGTTAACATTGTCAGTGCCTCAGGGGCAACCTTCAAGATCTTGTGACCACTCACATCTAATGTCGATACATAATCACCTGAATCAAATATAAAAAGTTTACATTGCACAATTTCTCTGACAGATGTGTTTAAATGCTGTTACGAGTTAGCTGATACTAGTTTTTTTAAAGGTAAAATACAGTAAAAGTTAGTTATAAAAAACTGATGTAATCAGAGTGTAGCATAATCTGAAATGGTTTATTGATCCAGGCAAACTCCCATTTACTTAAATAGTAAATATATGGAAAACTGGCTTAATACAGTAATTTGTTTTAGTACCAGTAGCATAAAATTAATATCAATTGCACTGGTTATAATGAAATTCAAAGTATGAAATTTCTTTGTTGTGTTTTCAATTGTCAGTCCAGCAACTGTTATGCAATCTTTGTGAAAACTGCAATCATTAATCCAACATTTTGAAAATGAAAATGGAGTTTAACAGAACTGTGATTGGTAAAATTCTGCAATACCTGAGAACTGCCAACTTCAGATTGCTCTACAAACTTGTTTAAATATAGCTGATTTCCTTTCAGAATCACACACCACAATGGTCAGCAAATATAAAACAGTATCTATTTACACAAAGTTGCAGGTTCTTAGTGAAGTTGATGAAATATCAAGGATGCTCTAAAGAAAGCTTATGGAAATTTCACACCAGTGCATAAGAACTGCTAAGCATAGTCAACATTAATACAAAGAAATTGTCTTCTAACCACTTTTTTATCATCATTAACGTTGAAATAGAAAATAATATTAATTGTTGTGTTTCTTCCAATTAAAAAACAGGAACGCACTACCTCCATGTTTATAGCATTTTTGTTTTAATTTTCACGAATTATCACCCAAACATTAGCTACTGCCATTGGACATTTAGCTCTAACATTTGGAAATTTGGATTACTTAAAATACCATCATAATGAAATTATTTCCTTTTCCCATGAATTTCACAATAACCAACTTATGAATGTAGCTGCAAAATATCTTAAATTATGGAAACTAAAACAATATGACAAAGCAAACAAACAAAACCTGTTAGTTTCTTAAATGGTGTGTCGAGTGGCCTTTCTGTCTGTAATATATCCTGAAAATGAAATGGATTCACAGCCGCTGATGCTGCTCTCATCTGCACAGTGCCATATTGGTGCTGCACGCTGCGCAGCACTTGACGTGCTGCTTGGCTGAGGAACATGTTACCTGTAGAAGAGAAGTATTGTGATCATGTATAGAATCTAGAAATACACAGCCCAAAGTTATACATAAGGCCAAGTTAAACTATAGAATTATTCTGTGTTTAGATAATACATTTTGGATTGTAAATCACTAACACAGCATAGGTTTGTGGAAATATGTAGCAATCATTTTTCTTTCTTTTACATATATGATAATTTATGCACAAAAATCCTTTTGTAAATGTTAAAGAAGACAAAACAATTAAAAACAATGCAAGTAAGATTTTACTAATAGGATTTTACTCAAATAGTTTGCCAACTTTAATGTAAAATGTGTAGTTGTAATGCAAGACATCCACTTTCTTTGCAATTCACACAATTTGTGACAAAATCCCTAATTGTTTCCAAAATGCCAAAACATTTGGCATGTTCTAAGCTCTGTTCCATTACTATATATTCTTGTCATTTCATTTAAATTTCTACATAATGCAAACATCTTTATCCAAAGCTAAAATATAGGCATTTACAATAGCATAGTCTACTCGATTTTGGCTCTCATCCACTTTTGTTTAGAGGCCAATATGTCAGAAAGTATTTGTAGTTGGAGCCTAAAATTGTGCATGAATTAGGTATCCATAAAGATATATTTGTGATTTTAAAAAAGAAATCTGAGATGGTGACCAAATATGTTTTTAGAAAAATTGAGTGATTTGCCATAGATAGTTAAATAATAAACAGGGTGTACATTTTTCAGATGTGTATGCATTTGTATGTTTCTGATAAAATATACGAGAGTTCTTTGTTATTTGGGATATGTATGTGTTATGCTGTATGACAAATAGGACTGCTCTGTACATTCAATGTATGTTTGTACAATAAAAAGAAATATTCTGTTAATCAGCTTAATGTGACTTTACATGTAACTTTGCTCAAAAGTATAACTGCTGTGTTCACACAATTGTAATGTTCATACCTACACACACACACACACACACACACACACACACACACACACACACACACACACACACACATATACATACTATAAATGAGTTTTCTGTTTTGTGAAATATCAGGTCCTAACCAATTACAAACAAATAATATTAATAATATAACTTTAATTTTAGAAAAGCAGGAAACATTCAAAGATGCTAAACAGTGACACATCAAATGAGATATATGTAAAAACTCAATATGATATCTGAAATACTGTAGCTCCAAGATGGCTAGACCTATTAGTATTAATTTGACACTGAATTATCTCAGCACACAGTATGAGCAGACGAGGTGATCATGTCTTGGATATGATCTTTGGGTCCTGTCTCTAGTAAAATTACAACCCATCTCCATTTGCAGATCTAAATACAGAAAAGTGTGCCATGTGTCAGAATAAGCAAGAGAGTGCAGTTCAAACTCAGTTCCAAATATTCTCACTAGACTAAAAGCTAGAATTAATTTTCCTTTACATTAGGAAGGCAAGGGCATACACATGAAAGCACTTATTTTAGATTTTGGCCAAGCCTTCAACAAAGTGTTTCACACACACACAGTTAATATATAAGTTCAAACAGTACAGCATAAGACCCTATCCTGGGATCAAAATTTACATGAGAAACACGATACAGCAAGTAGTTGTGAATCAGAAATCATCAGCACCCACACCAGTAAATTCTAGGGCCTCTCACGGGATAAATTCTATTTCTGGTCTACATAAAAGACTTCCCAGACTCAGTAAATTCACTGGTAAGATATTTTTTGATGAAACAATTATCTATAACTATAACCAAGTAAATAACCAAACAGATCAATACAGCTGCATATTGATCTTTAAAGATTTGTAGCTTCCAAAGATAAGTAGTTGAAGGGATATCACCCAGACTGTGTATTTCACAAAATCCCATAATATCTACTCACTGATGATGATGATGATTGGCGTTTTACAGCCACTTTTGTGCACATGGTAGGCTAAATGGACTGAGTGACCTCCAAAGGTAACGAAGAAAAGTCAAAGATGAAACAACCTTCAGATATGCCCACGTCGGAATTCGAACACGGTGGTCGTGATTTGTAGTCCTACACGCTACCGCTAGACCACGGAGGCACCCCAATTTCTACTCAGTGATTCAATATGCTACTATAATGTGGGATCCCTACCATAAAAATTATGTTCACTTTGTGAAGATGGATCGCTGAAGGGCAGCAACTGAGCAAGATGGTACTAAGTAGATATCATAACATATGCAGCATCATGATATGTTTCAACACCTTGGCTGGCAAATATTGATTGATTATCTTCTATAAAATGATCAACAGACTTGTTTCTTTCAACCCATTCCAAAACACAACACTCCTGTCTGAGCAAGCTGCCACCATCACCAACACAGCATTCTCCTCTATGTCCAATCACTTCCTACCTCTACTCCTTTTACCACCAAAATATCATTCAGTGAAATGCTCTTCTACTCAAGGTCATTGGGATGAATACTTTGGACTCATTCAGGGGTCACTTTGTAAGATAACAGAGCCTAGACCTCATTTCTGGCTCCAGCATTAGAAACATCTGACACCAGTATATACCATACATTTTATATTATATTTTATAATGTACATAGTTTTCTTATCTAATTTGTAATTTTTTTTTGGTGTTCCCTAAGTTGAGCTATCAATAGTTAAAATAATACAGTAGAAGACAGATAGAAGAAGATACTGCAATAACGGTATTTTGTTTCATCAGTCCATGCGGTGAGGTTCTCCTTATATAATGTTTTATTTTCAAATGTGTAAAATCTTAACAAAGAGAATTATTGGTTTAAAGACATATTTCATGTGATAAACAGCCTCAAAGACTTATAAAACTATTAAAAGGGTATAATGATGGTGTAATTACCAGCGTAAATGTGGAGAACTGGACTTGAGGTCACACTTCCTCACTTAAGACTCCATCTCTACCTGAATGACTCATCGCCGTCAATTAGACTAGTCATCATAAATTGTTATTAATGACACTTGTGACCGGAAATAATATATGAAGATACTGTAAACCATTAAGACTATCACCAGATGTGTGAAATGGCAGGGATAGAAGCATTTGGGGAAAAAGTAATCATTGTAATAAGATAACATGAACTACAAAAGATGGTTATGATGTCACTGCTTTATTAATTCAATTACTGCTACATATACAGAACATATAAGGATTTGCAAATATAATAAAATTATCACACTTGGGTCACAAGTCTACAGATAATTTTGTATTCCAAATTCAACATGAAATATCCAGCTAGTAGTGTGTTTGGAGATCATTAATCTGATACATTTTCTTCTCAAACTATAATGATCTTAGCTACATTCCGACAATATCTTCAAGCAATAAACTATGCCTGAATACCAAAAAAACACCCCCTTGGGCTTAGTCTTGGTGTAAAATCTCCATTTAAGCATCAATAAGGCCTGTAGCACGCTACATAGACATTGTTCATTCAGAATCATTGTTGGAATAGAGATCAAGTTGTTTGGTAGTCAGATCCTCTGGGTCTGGAGATAATTACTCCTGGCCCATCTATGCTTCAAGACCAATTACCATTGCCATGGCATTGGTGTTACTGAAGATCTAGTCTAGATCTAGATTCTAGAATTTGTGCCAAATTTATTTATCAAGTTAGATCATTATAACAACAATTAGAAAACGGTTAACAATAAACTGTTTTTTATTTTATTTTAAATGCTGTAATGATCGATTTTATAATCCATTCTCATCAATTATTTATTGGCCATGACAAATAGTCCCCGTGGCGTGACGAAATGTCACGGTGACGATAAGTAGAAAATCTGGAAATGTAGGTGACGAGCAATCCAAAGTGACGACAAGTTTAGAACCCATTCTTGTGATTTTAAATACCAGGAACCATTTATTAAATTATATATAAGAAAGGCATATATGAATTTGACATATTATACACGGATTTAGTTTTATTATCTAAATAAATTCAATCAAATACATACCTAAGCAGGCTGTCCAAAACCTTGACCTTGGAAGAAAATGTTATCCGTACTAGCAGCAAGTACCGATATCTGAATAAAAGCTCTCTTGTGGAAAATTGTGACACACACACACACACACACACACACACACACACACACGCATCTTAATACTTGTGATATTTATTTTTTCCATCATTAAAGATTCTGTGAGGCGAAGGCTGTGGGTTTTGTTCCCGTAGCTCAATAATTATAGCCCCCATCGCGCTACAAATCACATTTTACAAGACTAAGAAATATATATCATAACATTGTTCTTACTCGTATCCTGCCACTTACGGGCGAAGGCAATCCTTTAATTATTTCCAATTGTTTTGGACTTTCTAAATTGAACATGTGCAACCGTCAACAGAGAAATATCAAAACTATAGATGAGGAAAACCATCACCACATCGACCAGCATCCAATATAGTCATAGAATAATAAGATTATCTTATTATTGGATATCATATGTATAATTATATATATATATATATATATATATATATATATATATATATATATATATAATGTAACTTGATTGTTTTTTTCTTACATACTGCCTTTAATTAGTAATATATATATATTAACAGTTAAGAGAAAATTCATGCCACACAAGGATCGTCATGTCCTTTTATCAGTGTTTATTGCTGCCAATATATTCCAGTTAGTTAAAGACCCTTTTAATCCTTTAACAAGTATATTACTTGCATTAAATAATATTTTAGTGTAAACGGTTTCTTCCGATAAATTGTGACAACTGTTTCAGCTATTTTTTTCTATGCCGGCAGCGTTCTCTTATCTAAGATCGTCAATAGAGATCCTTTGATCATCTTCACTCCATCTATCCGTATTTCTTCTCTGTTTGAGTCATACAATAGGAAAATGGGAGAGATCATCTGATCATATGCCTTTGCGATTACAGTCAATGTAATATATATATATATATATATATATATATATATATATATATATATATATAAAGGTAACACATGTTTATCGATAAATATTGTTCCAAATAATCGGGGGTGTTGTAATTTTGGCATTTGTGTATTCTGTGTGCTATAAGACATAAGTATAAACAAATACATAGCTGCAACAAAGACTATTTATAACAAGACGTGTTACTTCGCGTTTTAAACGTGGGTGGCTGACCACGTTAAATGGCGCTGCCGTCTCCACTGAATTACTTAAAAATAAAGGGGGACGTTAACAAAACCTGAGGACGTAAAACACTCTGGCAGCGACCACCCTCAGGGCATTTCGGCTCCATCTTTCCGTACTGCTCCCCTGTGAGTGGTGGGGGAGGTGATTTTTCTCAACCACTCCAACATAGAGGCTGTGCTGATTAAGCGACAGCCTAGGTATTCTCCCCGAACAACAAAACCTAACCAAACCAAACCTTCGCGTTTTAACATGGGACGCCATTTTGAATTCATGGAGCGCCAGGGTCCTAGCGACCGGAGGTAGATTGTCACGGACAGCCCCTTTCGTTAACATGGCGCCTAATGGCACTGGTTCATTCTGCGCCGCTTTCGGCTGCAGTAACAGGAAAAGTATGCATAAATAAAGACATTCCCGAAAGGAAATGAAAGCTAGTGTAAAAATTGGATATGATCTGGCTTTTTAAAAATAAGCTTAATAAAGGATATTTAAAAAATAAGCATAACAATTTGAAGTAGACACGCCCCTATTTGACATGACCAATTCAGTAGGCCCAAGCAGGATCTATCTAGATCTATATTTGTTTCAGACAAAATCTGATTAAATTTTATTGAACAATATCAACCTCTTAATCACAAAATGGGTATGTAAGATATACATAAGCTTACAGTTACATGTACTGGAGCCACTGAAGATGTTATGGGCGGGAGGTATATTTTACTTTATTATTGTTAATAATATAATTGGACTTCTAAAATTACATTACTATAATCAGATAATTTTTCCCTAATTACAATAATTATAAATAGCTGAGTATTTACATGATCACCTGCATCCATATTTATTTTTAAACGTAAGCAATTGGTACTTATTGATATATATATATATATATATATATATATATATATATATATATATATATATTTATAATTTAAATGTTATGAAATTAATTATTAAATACCTCACCTAGGCTAGTGGTAGAAATATTCATTTTGCTATTTTTTCTATTGACAGAAGTAAAAGATGGGTTATTAGTTGTTGTCGTTCAGATATATGATGAAGAAAGATTTACATTATTTGAATACTAATTGTAGAATGTATATGATATGCATTTCACTGAAACGGAATTCACGAACCAGACAACTTATCTAGAATGCTATACAAACTATTTTTGATGTACCAAATCCACCGCATGCATCCATTCAAATAAAAGGGGAAGTATTAACAGATAGGAGACCTATACAGGAGACAGAGCCAGCTGTGGTGGTAATTAATATTTATAAGTATTAATGGTGAAAATTGGTATTATAAAATTAATTAAATAAGAAACAAGGCATCAAACCCATGAATGTTCAGCTCATGTGCTTTAATTGGTATACTTCTCTTCATAACTTAAATGCATATCAAATCAAATTCTTTAACCAACTTGAAAAAAAAGGAAAACATGTGTTTACACATTGTATAGCACTTGGTTCAAGTCATTATTTTACAAGGTATTGTTCTGCTTCAATCCTTGAAGTTCTATGATGATGAGATACCATGTAAACAGGCCAATCTCTTGGTTACAGATTTACTGGTGTTATCTGTTACAGTAGTCAATGCATGTGTCTATTACATCTCTGGGTATATTCTGTCTAAATTTAGACAGTTCACTGATCTGGACTAAATGTCATATTTTTGTAGTAGTCGTTGTTTAGAGCTAGAAGCAATTTGGGTTATTCTGTCCATTTGATAACAATTAAATGATTGATTGTAACTATAGATGAACCTGTGGCACAAGAGATTTGATGCCGCTTATTGTATGAAAGTACTAATTTCTCTATCTCTAACATGTTAACGCAAACATAAACATTGTTAATATTCGATGTATATTCTTTGTTCTCAGCTGGGCAGGCCTATATTGCATGGTCTATATTATTGAGGTCTAGACTTTAAATGAACTTATAATTTTTTAAGTTAATATATGATAAATGGACATGATGAATATATGGTGAATTGTGTTATGGGAGCGTTATAATAGCTGTATATATCATTATATGTATATATCCAAATAAATAAAAATTTATGGACTATAATAAACTGACATGATGAAAGTATGTTTGTATGCATTTACCTCATATATACCTAATTGTTTTCCCCACACAAAGCTGTGAAATAACCTAGCCCACGTTCAATTATTTTCTGATCACCTGTACACGATCACATGTGGACAACCAGAGAGAAATACCTCCCGTCGCTGGAGGCGTCACTGGTTCAAAATTCAACATGGCGCGGCAAGAGTAACGCCTCTCTATATTTAAGCTCTCTGTTATAACATACATTCAGTTCGATAAGTAGAAATAAGTTAGATCAAATCACACAACTGATGGCCAGGTATTATATATTAATATATGATAAACGGACATGATGAATATATGGTGAATTGTGTTATGTTTGCGTTATAATAGCTGTATATATCATTATATGTATATATTCAAATAAATAAAAATTTAAGGACTATGATAAACTGACATGATGAAAGTATGTTTGTATGCATTTACCTCATATATACCTAATTGTTTTCCCCACACAAAGCTGTGAAATAACCTAGCCCACGTTCAATTATTTTCTGATCACCTGTACACGATCACATGTGGACAACCAGAGAGAAATACCTCCCGTCGCTGGAGGCGTCACTGGTTCAAAATTCAACATGGCGCGGCAAGAGTAACGCCTCTCTATATTTAAGCTCTCTGTTATAACATACATTCAGTTCGATAAGTAGAAATAAGTTAGATCAAATCACACAACTGATGGCCAGGTATTATATATTAATATATGATAAACGGACATGATGAATATATGGTGAATTGTGTTATGTTGCGTTATAATAGCTGTATATATCATTATATGTATATATTCAAATAAATAAAAATTTAAGGACTATGATAAACTGACATGATGAAAGTATGTTTGCATGCATTTACCTCATATATACCTAATTGTTTTCATTAAAAAATTACGCCTTCCACACACAAAGCTGTAAAATAACCTAAACCACGTTCAGTTATTTTCTGATCAGCTGTCAAGTGATCGCAAATTATAGGCTATGAATGAATTAAGTGACTGGGCTGTGAAATCAATTATTTATTTACAGTCTCAGAGCTTCGTTTCCTTCGATGTCATGTGTGCACAATTAAAGTGTTAATTAATAAAAGAGTATGTGATCATGTAACATATAGTACTAGTATTGGCAATTCATTTCAACCATGCGCACACGTGTACACAATCACATGTGGACAACCAGAGCTTTTCTTTATCTGAGAAATACCTCCGGTCGCTGGAGGCGCCACTGGTTCAAATTTCAACATGGCGCGGCAAGAGTAAGGCCTCTCTATATTTAAGCTCTCTGCTGCAAGTCGGGTTCCCCCTAAGAGAGTATAACATTTGCTTGCTGTGTTTGGCGCTGTCATTCGCCATTTAAAGGCGAGGGAAATTTAAAACATTTCTTATAGATCTACTTCGTACTTGCAGAAACCAGTTTCAAAAATGTCAAAGTTATATTTATTTTTATTACTAACAACATGTTTCGTACAGTTCCAAGGCGTTGCATGTTTTATAGGCTGGTTATTTAGAGAGAAAGATATTGTTAATGAACCATCGTCGACGGAGGATAAAGTACCCAGTGAAATTATAAAATCAAAGGCAAAATCGCCGTTCGAAATGCAGACCGTGGATGAGAAATTCTTAGTGGAATCGCAATTTATAAAGGATCTTTCTGCACTGGACTTGTGTCATCATTGGGTATACAACGTATTTGCTAAACGATTGTTTTATAAATACCCGGAAAATGTGTTAATTTAGATCTGATTATTATATAACTAATACTAGTAAGACAAGACTAGGCATAGACTCAGTCTCAGTCAATTAGTCATAAGCATATCATATGATTATGAGCCTTAATTATTTTTACATCTATTTCACTTAGTGATCTATCTCAGGAGACAAGAGCTTGCATTTTTCATGGTTTTATTATTCTAAAGCATTAGTTTTGATTAAGTAATAAGCCTTAAATTATTCTCATTTTCCCTAGGTAATTGCCGAACTGACAAGTACATGTGGTGAGCTAACAGAAGAAACACTAGCCAAGCTATCTGTTCAGCTTCTAAACTGTCAGTCTCAAGCTGAAGATAGACCTGTCTATCCATGTGATGAAGATATGGTATGATTTGAAGACAATCTTATCCATATTATTCTAAACAATAATGAACTTATGACTATGAGGAAAATGTACAGATTGCATGCAAACAATAATAAGTGGAGGATCATCAGCAAGGCACAAATGTGTCAAGAGTTAAAAGTAAATTATGATATGCAGTCCAGCTGCTAACACAAAAAAACAACATCCCAAAAACTGCTTCTCATTTGATAGGCATTGTAATCCTGCAAACTTTAGAAAATATGTATACAGTAATGGAGTTTGTTTCATACAAACTATTACAATACTTGAGTATTCATTGGTCGTCAACTTTATTATCTTTTTAAATCCTATTCTATGTTGATCACCCCTGGCTTGTGTATAACTTCTTGACTTCCATGGTTTACAATACATATTTTATCTTTTTCATAACAAAAGGACACTATCACTGATACTTGGCTGCATTTTCATTTATTATTGTTCCTATGTAATTTGCAGATCTTCTGTAGATGTTCCACACTGAAAAGTTTATCTTTGTGTGGAAATAAGACTTTCATTGTAAAAAGTGGATTGCTTTTAATCCATGTTTTGTACTTGGATACCTTGTCACTGCAACTTAACTAGTAGTCACCTGCTTTTCATTATTAATTGCACTTATATTTTGAAATTAGAAGTTTATTGCAGTGTGTGGTGATAGAGAATACTCATATTGCTTCTTGGGTGAATATATTGATCACCAATATATTCACCCAAGAAGCAATCTGAGTGAACAGGTTTTTGACAAACCGTTTTAAAACTTAGTTAAAATTACCATGTCAAAAACAGGTTTTTGACAAGTTTTATTCAAAAACCGATTTGAAACAAAATCATCATAAAAAAACTACTTTTGAACAAAACTACTGCCAAAAAACCAGATCCAAAGTATATATTTAGCAACAGTTATTGACAAAAATCACAAAGTAGAAGGTGGAATACTTCTAAAGAGCTATTTACCTTTGAATAAAAACTACCATATGTAGTGTTTTCGACGTCAATGGGGGTTTTTGATGGTTCAAACCAAGTTTTTGATAACGGGAGATCAAAAACCAAACCCTGTATTGGTGGATAATACCTGAACTTCAGAAAATTGGTAGACCTATCTGATACACATTAATATTTGGGTATATTTAGGCTTATGAAGGAAGGAATTGAAACAAGTGTCCTAAATTGTAATTGTTACAACATTGAAACTAGTGACATATCTAGATGAGAGCTGAGTACATTTTCATTTACAATATGTCCTATCAGCTAAATTATCATACATCCATGATGCTTTTTAATAAAAGTGAAGTTATTTGGCTATTTCATTAAGCTGTATTTATTCTCTTTGCCACCAGTCAATAGCAGAATGTACTAAGGATATGGATCCAGTGACTTGGAATGCTTACCAGATTGTCTCAAATAGAGCACGTGCTGTTTGTTATGCTACCAGACAACAACACTTCCGCATGAAGACAGAATTTACAGTGAATCATTTGGTGAATACAGCTCAAGAACAGTTGAATACTCTACACAAGTTAAAGGTACAAGTACAAATTGGCCCAGATTGTTAGGCCTGTATCCAGGTATTTTAATGTAATAGACCTTGCCAATTAAGCTAGTGACATCTGGCTGGAAGATTTAGAACTACTACAATTGGGTTGTGTTAATCACAGACTCTAGATCCCCGTTCCGTTTCAATGTATGCAAGATATTTTAACAATCATTGCCGGTGATAATACTCCACGATTCCAAAAGTCAGTAAAGGAAAATGAAAGATACGGTGATATTTAGTATATTTCTATTCAAAGAAGACTTGTTTAGTAAACAAAATAAGAGGTTCTATTTGGTAGTTCACAGAATATATTTCCAGTGTACAAGCGGATTGCCGTATTCATAGCGTAAGTTTACTTATAGGCAGTGGCTTTCTCATAGTGTTTCTTCAATACACATCTTTGGCCATTTATGATAATATCGAAAATGGACATGGCAGTTGTAATATGATCATTTTACCAGAACAATTCAGAGATATCTTCAACGATTTGTTGTATTTATGGTCATTTTCCATCTAGCAGTAGGTTTATGCACACATCAGTGATAATGCACCAGCATAGATGGCATAATTCTAATAAACAAATGGGTGTGCTATTTGGATCGAAAATACTCATCAAATTGGAGACATATTGTGATACACAAAAGTATTGATTGATAGAGCAATAATCCAGCATTGATATATTGCATTTGGGTATTATTTCTCATGAATTAACGCAAACCATGAGTTGATTTTAAAATTTAAACAAACCCTGTCTGTCGTCATTTCAATATTCAAGTGATAACTGATCCTAGTGGACCCCCCCCCCGTATCACAGTATTTTTACAGGCCACAACAGGTGAGCTGCTGCCTATTTTTTGTCCCTACTGAAAATATATGCTGAGTGGGTATTTTACTGAAGCATGTATGGATGCAGTGTTTTGCGTATAAATATAATAATACATATGTACCTAGCTAATGCTAGACAAGATATTCCTTTATAATTGTGCATTTAGCTATCTATGGAACATGTATATTCTGCATAGTTATCTAATGATGACAATTGTTAATCTCACACATTAACAATCTATATTATCTTTATTACATAGATAACATGTAACCAGCTTAACAGATTTAGAAAGTCCTGATCTATTTCATAAGTTCAGTTTTAATATTATAATCCTAGGATGGTCATCATGATCTGCACGAACTTACTCAAGACACATTAGTGCAAGTGAAAGAATCCCATGAAGAGCTAGCAGCTAGACAGCAGCATCTCCTAGAGGCTAACCAGAATGTTAATTCCTACATAGTAGGTAACATCAGGGAATTGGTTAAAGAGAAGGCCCTTATTGCGAGTGGACACAAAGAAATGGCTACAATGACAGAGGTATTACAAAGGAAGCTAGGTAAATGAATGGATCTTTTGTCATGGTCACTGAAAATGTTCTTGTTTATAAATTATAGTATTGTTTGATTTACTACTGAGAGGAAAATGGCCGAATCTGACTTTTTTGTCTTGAGTTATGTTGAGATTTAGTGGTGTTTTTAACCCAGATTATCATAATGAGTGGTTACCATGTGCACAAAAGTGGCCGTAAAACATCAATCATCATCATAATGAGTGGTATTTTGTTAATGTTACACCAAATTAGTCCAGGGCTCCATTTATTAAAAAAATGCCTAAATCCTATATTTAATACAGAAAGAGAATTAATTAAAAGAAATAAACATAACTAATAGTAAATAATGGCTAGAGCTAATAACTTGTAATTGATTACCAAAAGGTGTTTAGGTTACAGATATTAGTAAATAAAAAAACACTTGCAAGTCGTATATATTTAATAAATTAAATAAATCTTGATTTTCAAAACATTTCTGTTAAATCACAAATTATTGTTCTGGTAAATAGTTCCCATTTTTCTCCATCAGAATTACTATCCATCTGGATCAGCTTTCATGGCATCTTCTAATTTTGACATGATCAGTTAGATTGTCATTATATTGATTGATACTCTAAAGCCTCATTTGTAATAAATATGTTACAAAACATAAACAGTTTTGTCAAGATTAATAAATTTGTTTTAAAGTCACCAAAACATTTAAATGTCCTTTTCACCTCAAACTACAGAAAAAATAGTCCCAGGAAGAGATGTAATATTGAAATTAAAACATAACCTATTTCCATGATTACTTCTGTAGAAATTGTGATTTAGTAAATCATAAATTTATCATTGAAAATTATTATAAACAAAGGATCAGCTAGACAAGAACACCATCATTACATCACAGGTCCTTTTGACGTATTAATTTCAAAGAACTCATTGACAATTATTTTAAGGCGTATAAATCATAAACTGTCCCAAATAGACTGTAGATAAATGACTGTAAGTGTAACACGTGTTTCCTTCAATCATTACAATTCAAGCATTGAAAGGAAAAACATTATCTAATGACAACTAATCTCTAGCAAAGCCAACAGGCCAGCATTACAGATTGGTGTATCGTCTATGACACCATAATGGGTCTCTAAAAAATCTAGGAGTTAGTTTAGACAAATGTATTAATATGTATGAACATGTCACATCAGTATACCATGGTGCCTTTACTTAAGAATCACTTCTGACTGTGGTCCTTGCCTTTATTTCATCTTGTAGAGGTTTAGTTTAGTTTCGTTGTTCGGGGAGAATCCCCAGGCTGTCGCTTAATCAGCACAGCCTCTATGTTGGAGTGGTTGAGAAATCTCCTCCCCCACCACTCACAGGGGAGCAGTACGGAATGATGGAGCCGAAATACCCCGAGGGTGGTCACTGCCAGAGTGTTTTACGTCCTGAGGGGGTTTTTAACGTCCCCCTTTATTTTAAATAATTCAGTGGAGACGGCAGCGCCATTTAACGTGGTCAGCCACCCACGATGTAGTGAGCCGAGAAATTAATCCCTGTAAAAGTTTAGACCTCTTACGGGGTTCGAACCTGCGACCGTTGGCACCAAGTGCCGGATGCTTAACCGCTAGGCCACCGGAGCTCACTGAATTTGTAGAGGTTATTGTCATTCCCTGTTATATCATTATCTGATTATATTGTCAATCGCCTTCAGCAAATTCAGAATGGGGCAGCTCGTAATGTCACATAGTGACAAATACTAGAAAATATAATCATATCACTCCAATTTTACAAAAACTACATTGGCTATCTGTTAGACAGCGTATCCGTTTCAAGATGTTAATAACAATTTATAAATATATCAATGACATGGCACCTGAATACTTGTGTGAACTTGTATCTTTTAGAAAGGATTAAAGTCATCCAGTCAAAGATTACTGTAGGTTTCTGTGTCACATCTCAGGCCATACAATGGCTGAAATTGCACTCGTTTTACATGGCTTGGTTACCTCAAATTAGGGAGACACATATAGTCTGTAATTTAGTTTGCTACTTCACCTCGTTGACTGATTCTAATAAAGTTGCAATATATGACATATTGGATGGAGAAAACCTTGGATGAAATACTCCTCCTACTGTAGTACCACAGCTGGGATTCAAACCTCCGACTTCCTGCACAGCATAACCATAACTATAGGTAAATAGTCCCACACTCTACCCATGAGACCATAGAGGCAGTATGATGATTCTGCGTTTAGTGACACAGCCCCACTTTATGGAACAGGTTACTTGCTGGTGGATATTAAAGATGCCTCATCTCTTGAAAAGTTTAGATCTGTTCTAAAAACTTACCTGTTCAAGGTTGATTTCACTGATATTTTATTGGATTTGTATGTACGTCTTATTTGGTGTACTACTGTACAGCACATTTGAATGGTTCCTGCTAGAAATGATGCTTTATTAAATATGTGTTATTATTGTTGATGTTTTCCTAAATAAATTGTTCACATCCCTGATATATGCCAGGTATGACCAGTACTCTAACTAAACATTTCAACTTAACATCCTGTATAAGAATTAAACAGGCCATCATGATATAGATGAAGACCCAATACATATAAATACTTTTGGTCCATAAGTTAAATATTAAGTCTGTAGAAATAAGGCTTCATACAAGATTATCGGATGTATGAATGTAAACATTTGCTGAAAATACATATGGCCTATCACATGAGAATGTATTCGTTTTCTTTTCCAGATGAAACCAAAGCAAAAATAGTAGAACAGGGATTGAATCAACGGGAGAATCATAATGAGATCTTGGAAGATCTGGCTTCTATTAGAAACCGAGCTCATGAAGTTTTATCAAAAATAGGTCAGTCAGCCAAAATAAGTCACGCATTGATTCAGCACTCACCGGATATCTTACTTTTATGCCCTGGAAATTATTCTAAATATCAGATCTGTTGTATATGATGTACACAAAAATGAGACTTATGTTTTAGAAATGACAATATTTTTATATTTAACAGCTTTCAAATAGTATTTTGAATGTTTTATATGCTATAAAAACTGTTTTTACTTTGTGAAAAGGTATGTTCCAGCTTGTTTATATTTCAGATCCATTTCAGTGTCATCGTATTTTGATTTTCTTCAAAATTGTGAATGCTTTCATTTAATAATCCTGAGAGTATTTGTCATTAAATCGATTTTAATATATTTGATCTCATGTCAGCTGCTCATGATTAGTATAATAAGTAGACAATAGTTTTTGTGTATCACCCATCAGTTTGTGGGATAACTACAGTTTGAGTCTTCTGACTGATGTAGTTTGCTCATATTTCATGTTGAACAAGATTGGTTGATGTCAATTGTGCACTAAACCTTGAAGATAGAAAATGATATGTTCTTTGGCAAACTGATCCTGCTACATAAAATAGGCAGACAAAGTTCAAAGCAATACGTTTTTTAACCTAGCCTTAGTGTAAATTCCTTATAACAGGCATACTTGATTCAGACATCGTATAGAATATGCTAGTGTATAGTGGAAGTGATGTTTGTATTTTATGGTTTAGAACAGGGCAGTAAGAACATGGTTCACTTCAAACAAGAAGCAGATGAACAATATCATAATACACTGGCTAATTTGGAGAAAATCAGCAGCACAATACAGTTTTTGGATGCTACAATAAGTAAGATGAAGGTAGAAGTCCGAGGAACGCTGGACTGGATCGCTGGAATGGTCGGTGGTACAGGTAAGATGTGGTATGGGAATATCTTCATGAGTTCTGGATTTAGTGATAATAATGATGATGTAGATTTAACAAAATGCTCTTACTATCAGGAGCCACTCAAAGTCGCTGTACAGATGAGATTTCTCAGTATGTTTGGTCATAAAATGGGAATGATTTGAAAGAAAGTAAGGATACATCTCAATATAGAATTAGAAGAGTGAATATGTTCATTGAGTCATACTGAGTGAGTGGTCTATATTATAGAAAAATGAGTGTCCAATGGAAATCTGGCCTGAGTGATCCAGGTTTTTGGCTGAATACATGGTAAAATACTCGAAATGGCCTACATTCAGGAACAGTGGTTTTTAGCAACAGTTGGTGAGGTATCGGCGTGGGTGTTTTAAATTATGATGTTTTTTAATCATGAAGATCTCCAAAGCAGTGGAAAATCATTCTATGGAAACTGAACTTGGGACTCCCGCATATCTTGCCTCAAAATGGCAGTAAGGCAGCCAGTCTAGTGTTTTAGACTACTCACTTACCCGAAGACAAAATCCACACACCCTGGGCGTCCAGACTACTGATTTTTCTGGCCCTGAAAAGTCCATGTTTTAATTACATTTCCTCAAACATAACCACTATATTATATAAATTGGGGAACCTTTAACTTATTTGAACTTTGCTATTTCATAATGGTTCATATTGACAGTTCATGTCAACACATAGGAGGTGGTGAATCTGGATCTGCATATACATGTAGTAGCTGAGTTAATATATGTAGAATAACGTCAATCTTTCAATTGTTAGGTCTGCTAGCAGACATCTGTCAGGATGGAATATTCCACCCGTAACACTGAATAACTTCTCTACATTGGCAGAAAAGGCAGGGACACTGATGAGATAATCAGCTGCCATGTTTGCCAGTATAACGTTCATGTTTTATGTTTAAAATCAGTGACCTAATTCACAGTGATTCTGGCTTCAAGTCATAACTGACCAAGTTCAATGAACTTAATTGGAAATTCAGTTTGGGCGGAAAAATACAAATGAAGAATGTACAAGTATGTTATGAATCTACCAGAGTATGAGTACCAGGACCTCCTATCATGAGTACTGAGTACATTTGAGTGCATCCAACAAATATATTTATACTTGAGTACAATGAGTACAGGTACATGATTACATCAGCCCCCCCCCCCAACCCCGGAGTGTTGTGCACTTGAACTGTTATCTTTATCTTCTAATGCGCACGCCACGATGACAGCATTTGAATAAAAAATGCTAATAATATAGTCTTGTTCAATTTAGTATAATTATAACTTTATTGATATATGCAATGAAAAATATCAAGTCATGTATTTATAATTAATCATTTTAACTGAACCCGACACATAACAAGATTGAACATGTGTAGTACGATTATTATTATTATTGTTGTTATTAATTATTATCAGTTAATATCAGATAACACTTTTTATCTATAACGTCAACTAATTCAGATATAAATAATTTTATACAGGTGACAAAATGGCATTACTCAGCACAGTTTTTCTCCATTCAGTCTATCTACTACTAGGAGCTATACTGTCAGCATTTCTACAGACTCCACAGTTCTCACGACTTTTGTTACTCGCTTTGGTGCCACTGAATGCCTGGGCACAAGTACACACGCAGAACAGCCTGACATTCCTACCTATGACATTGTTTATAATACTTACTACAGCAGGTCAGTCCGAGCAATTAAATGATACTGTATGGATATTTCTTGATTAACAATGTTTTTCACTTTCAGTTATTTTGACATGATAATAGGTCTTAGCTAGGAATTTGAAAGCGCCTGTATTTTATCAACTGAGGCAAATAGCTCATGGATTAGCCTATTAGGTGTCAGTCTGGATTGCACCTATACCACATTAGTCAAAAGATCAAAGCCATATTCAGTGATTAAATTCTTTATCCACAGAAATTGCCCATCATTTAGATACTTCTAGGTTAGTTATGTGCTCCATCTAACTTATCCATTTGCTGAAACTCATCATTATAAATGCCAAGCAGATAGATAGCTAGTTAAGACACTAATAACAGGTTTGTTCATTCACAAATCACAGCTCTCAACAGAAAGTCAATAATTTGGCCTAAAATAACAAGATTATTTACCTAAAATATCTACGGTTTTAAACAAATACATTTCACATCTGTTCGAAAGAAAACAACAACAAATATTTTGGAATATCCTAAAAATATTATTAATTTAAATTTGATGGAATATTGTTCAGTTTTCAATATGTAAAGATATCTCAGAATATCACTATTTACATATTTATATTAGTGTACATGTATAGCTTGCAGTTAATATATTGAGAGTGTTTGTTTACATTATTCAGGCTTATTTTATTCTAATGATGCCATTGATAACGTGAACATCATCATGTCATCAGTCTTGTATTCTAATGATAATGTCATTGTTTCAGCCAACTGGGCCCTGAACTGTCTTTGGTGTGTCTACATGAGATATAAATTCTTGAAGCAATGTTCACGTGCTCCCTCACACAATACAAGCCAGATCTCAGCAGATGACAAGAAATGGTATGTAAGACAGTTGCTCACTCACAAATGATAAAACAAATTCCAGTGAGCATCTGTCTTAAGAACACAAATATTAATTCCTTCAGATTGACTAAATGTCTTTGATTATATGTGATAAAAACCGTCTAAGAGGAGCCCTTGTGTTTAGGACACAATTAAATATAAATAGACTCCTGTATTGAGATGTGATTACCTTTTGTTTGCAGTTTTGTAGAATTTATAACTAACTTTTGTTACAAAAATTTAATTTTTATAAGTCACACTGACTATTGTGCTGCAAATATTAACTAACTGAAATATGGTTAGATGGAGATGAATATTAATAGACATAAGATTATATATAAACTCATCCTCTGGTTATATGTAGATATAAAAATGTAGGAGACACATTGTTCAAACTAAAATTTCACTTTTCATACTCGAAGAATACTGAAAACAATTTATTCCAGGGTTGGAAAAATCATGATTTTATCAAATAAATCAGATGTTTTCTTACATATATGCATGCATTCACATGCACACACAAGGGCACTCAGATACCTTTGTAACTAGATCACTGAGCTGCAAACCCCAGCTTGTTTGTTTGTTTGTTTGTTTGAATCTCGTTCATTCCTATATATGTGGGATATTTCCCTGAGGAATCCCCCTTGGCTATATGGCACACAAACACATACACACACACACACATTCGGATACAGAGGTAAATTTAAACTGACTTCTTGAAACCTTTAGTTGATATATAGTATTAATGTCTTTCTTTTATTTCAACATAATTTATCAGAGTATGGAAAAGTAAGCGAGAAAGAGTAATAATAGCACTTAGTGACTTATGATACGGACATCTTTTATTTATTTAAAACGGTTGTTTGTAATCACTTAATATTCCCATTCAGTGCTCACAACAACAATGATCATCACAACTGTAATGGCCTGTCAACTCCTGATCTAAAAAGATGTGTCAGTTTATTGGAGAAGTTGTGTCATTCTGGTGAGTAACTATATCTTTGTTACCAAGTTCTTTGGTTTTAATTGAATGATCATCTTTGTTCATACCAGACACTGGCATCGTTCATCTTGCATTAGATTTTGTGAAAAGAAACCTGCGCATGATCACGAAATGTGTTAATGTGATGATACATTTTTATGGAATGCTGTATTATATTAGGCATCATTGAACTTCAGTTTCTTTCATTCATGAGATTGTTCAGTTGAGAAGGAAGCAGTTACAGTAATTTATGCCAACTAATGGTAACAGCTGACTTTACCTGACTGGAATTTACAGCTGGTGGTTTTGTCCCAGTCTTGGAAATTATTTCATTATGTTGATTATAATCAAAGATCCTAGTTTTATTTTAGAAACATATTACATAATGAACGTAGACAACAAATAATATCCTACATGAATATACTTTTCCTCTCTGTCTTTCATAAAAACATCAGCCTCCTGTTTTGATTTTGATAATTGCCTGTGCACAAGTCTATTTTTAAATGTTTGAATAAAAGAACATCAGTTAAAAGTATTCACTATTTCACTTACATTTATATATATAAGATTTGGAAAGCAGCAGTGCTGAATACTTTTCATTTACAATATGTTATGTTTTATGCAGAATTAGAAAGTAATTAAAATCTTCTGCTAGTCCACAGGACTAGTAGTTTTGAAAATATACTAGTCCTAAGAGTGATTCACTAATCCTGACTAAATTACATAAACTTTCACATATATAGAGTTTATTTCATAATGTGTGAAGTTGAATGATGTTGTAGCATCATAAATGTACTTCAGGGTCTTTATTTTGAAGAACAAAAACTACAAATCATTTGTACCTGATCCCAGAAAATGATCTGCTTTTAACTACTGAAGCTAAGTTTGGATCGATTTGTCAATGAAAAACCCATACTGGGGATACTGTGGACAGAATTCTGTAAACTTGTGTGATGGCAATGATGACACAGCACCCTGTTCCCATTTGTCAAACACATTTCCCATCTGTGTGTGCAATCTGTTGGCTGTTCAAAAACATTGTGGGTTATTTCTGGTAGATTTGCTAGTTTGTCAATTTTGAACTCGCCAACAAAACCAACTAAATTTGGGAATGGTTGGCTGCCTCACACACAAAAATAAATTTGTTGCATTCCTATGAACGAATGTCTATTATCTGATTAAAATAAAAGTTATCTGTGATATACGATGAAGAGAATTTAGGTCTTGTGCTACGTCAGAATAGAAATAGGTGGAAATATGAATATTTGGTTGGTGTAGTTGGACTAAATTTTATATGATAATGCAGTATGATACATAGAATTGAAAGATTTGCCATGTGACATCATTTAGCATACACATTACTTCACTTTGCCACTCAACATATAGTATTATTATTATTATTTTGTGACTCTTATCACTCTCTATTTCATTTAGAAGAAACACCATTAAGACCTCTGGCTATTGTCAATGGTGGATTATTATTACCTGATATGATGATGCCTAACAATACACCATCTACAGCTAGGCATAACCTCCAGCATATGTCTACGGTTAGATTTAATATATGGATCAATGTGCAGGACACACACACACACACACACACATATATATATATATATTTGCATGCAGTTTACCTTTAACTGACTGGTAATTACTCCTCATTTGTTATGCATTAAAAGTTAGACTTCATATTCAAACAGTTAAATCACACGAGAGAGGATTTTATTGATGACTTATCCACAAGTACACCAAAGAAGCATCATTCTCCAGTACCGAGTTATGCCTCAACACCAATCAGAAAGCTTCTTCCCGATGCTGATCTCTCAATGGCTGTCAGTGATTGTGATTATCCACCAGATTCAGAACTGACCACAACCCTTGACCATCTGATGAAGAAAAATATCAAAACATCAAGGTGAGAAAATTTGGTATGATAGCTTAGCTGTCAGATGGATAACTCATCATTTCTACAAACAGTTTCATCAGCTTGAGAGGCAGGTTTGATATATGTTTTATGGTCTATTTTAATGACGATAATGCTATTGAGTTGTTTAGTCTTGCTACTTTTCACATCCTGGACACGTAACCGAGTAGCAATCCTCTAAGGAAATAAATCCCACAAACATAGGTGTGAGCCAGATTTCAACACACAACCTGAAGGTTGCAGCACAAAGCTCTGAACTCTTTGCTACTGAAATGCCCTTGTTCTATTTTGATGATCTCTTGTCTCTATTTCTATTCTGGATATTTCCACTTATATATTAACATACAGCTAGGTGGTGTAACAAATGTGTGTGTGTTACCTTGTCCAGTATTGAGCATGTTTTTTATACACACCTCAGACTCGTATTATTTATGGTTGGTTTGGTAAATATAATTATTTCTAATTTCTATTTTATTATTTCATCCACTGACAGAACTAAATCACAGGTATAATGCTCAACTCCGTCAGATAACAAAAACAAGATTCTTAAGTAGTTTAATAATTGTAGTTCAGTTATTGTTTATATATAGTCAATTATGTTTTCATATTTAAATATCAAGTAACTGCCATGATACCTAAACACAATTATTATAACCACAAACCAGAAACGAAATATATTAGTATTAACATGTCTAAATCCAAGGTATATTTCAACCTTTAATCATTGTTTTTATTAATATATCTAATTATTATTATTAAATGTATTGATT
Source organism: Paralvinella palmiformis (assembly GCA_025642065.1). NCBI lineage: Eukaryota > Metazoa > Annelida > Polychaeta > Terebellida > Alvinellidae > Paralvinella > Paralvinella palmiformis. Next base: position 65,344 of record JAODUP010000646.1, on the reverse strand, counting down.
TTATCCCATTTATTATTATCAGTATGACAATTTCCTTGGTTTTCTCAGTTATTTGCATACGTCTTTAATCAGCCAAACACAACACATACATACTCCTGTGAGTGCTGAAAAATTAAAGCAATGTTGATGTCTGCAGCTGTTCAGCTAATTATTTTATTTGATAGTTCAGCTTTATGATGATATCTAGACGTTATGAATCGTCATAATGTTTAATAAATATATGTCATAGTCATTATAGATGTCTGTGCTGTCATATTGATTCTGCATTCACTGATTACTAATATACAGTTCTCATACTTCTAATTATGTTTTTGTCTCTAACTGGACATCCATTTAAATACTCTTTCTGGGTATTTGAAGAACGAAAACACATTATGTTTATATTTAACTGTTTTCACAAAGTATTTGAAAAATTCACACAATATTTCTCACCAAAAATTGCTTTGCTTTGTTCAAAAGTAGATGAGTAAAGATAATTATCTCACAGATTAACTCATTTACAAAATGTGTACCTTGAATGTTGAAATTGGCAGCAAAGAACATAATTCACCACCTGGTCTTATCAATACTGTTGGTTTTTGAGTCTGGCCTGAAGGGGAAAACATTGGATACATTCCACATACTAAATTGTGTGATAGAAATTGGACAACAACATAAACTTTATACAGTGAGACAGAACATGTCCTTATTATAACAGTTTGCTTTTATGAGTTCACATAACTTAATTTTTGTAACTTGTGCACGTAATTTTTCAAACAGCAACTGGATGCCATTAATAAAACTGTAGTTCACTGGCTAATAACATTTATTTTCTAACATCATTGCTAATGGAAGAGGGAACTGTTGGCCATAAATATAGCCAGTCAGTGTTATCAGTTTTCTGTACCTCTATTCCTATTATATTTAAGTTTTTAATTTTCAGTTGTCCGATGCTGAATGAACTATATTGCACCCAGTTTTATGTTTACATTTAAATCAGAAATATGAAATCAGCTTCAACTACCTTACATAATGAGTTATCTGAGATGTGTCATAACTAAACAAATAAACCATATACTGTTTGTAGATCACTAAATACTAATGATATACTGTGTTGTTCTAAAAACTATGACAAAACATTGATTTGTTACTTTTCGGTATCAAGGTCAACCAGCTAATTAGTCATCATATTTATTCGTATTTTGCTGGTAGCCAATCCACATTGTAGACTGATTACATACTCTATAAAGGTCGGTGTAAGTTAATATAAATATAATGTATGCTTTACTATCTGACCGAGGCAACCAGGTGTCCTGCAGTAGAGTAAACCCTTCAGGAAACTAACAGAGGCCATGCCCTACAGCGACCTCTTGGCGGTAACAATTCCCAATAACATGACAAGATAAGAATATCTGACCATATTCATTTCTTTGGACACATGTGTTAATATTTATATGACTTATACTGATAATGTTCTTTCAATCATATATATACAAGATGTTAATTACCAAGTCCCATCATATTGTTATATTGACAAGATGGTGGTGAGAGAAACATTTCCTGTTATCCTCCAATTTGGCTTGTTATTTGTGTATTGGTCACCAGTACTGTCATATATACAGTAAAAACCTGCTCTTAGTGCCACCTGTCTGGAAGCGCCACCTGCTGTTAAATGCCACCTTTCCAAAGTCTGGATGCAAGTCTGATTCAAACTGACCCGTCTAGAGCCGCCACCTGTCCGATGCCACTTTCAGCAAGTCCCCACTTGCGGTGTTAAGAGCAGGTTTGACTATATGTGTTATTAAAGTGGTGATGTAGTATATTCAATGAAGTATTTGTTATAAGTTATTTATCAGTAATCTGATATCAGTGTCCATGATTTTAGCATCTATATGCAAACACCTCCCCCCACACACAAATATATGTTAGTCCATTTAATAAACATCAAGTTAGTGACTGGCTGAGGTCAAGGAGAGTGTATGTATTGTATTATCAACACATTTGTATTCTGTTTACTACCTCCTCAGTGAGCGTAACTTGCTGCAGGTTGGATTATAATTAATAACGTGTTTACAGTAATATGTACTTCAGTCAAACCAAGCCATGATAATAATATTAATACCTGACATTTATATAGCGCCCTATCCAGCTAGATAACTGCTCTAAGGCGCTTTACAGTATTATTATCCCTGACCCAGACCCTGTTTCAAGTCAGCACACACCTCAACTCACAGGGGAACATACAACACATGCTGGCATTATAGCCCCAATGCATTACTCAAGATACATAGCCATCACGTCATGTCAGGTTCTCATTTCTGCCTGAGTGAACCAGTCGTCACGTGACAGCATTGCAGCTCCGGAGCCTCGAACCCTAGACTCTTCAGTTATGAGTCCTACTCTCTAACTGACTGCGCCTTTACGGTTCTACATAAGATTCCATTCCATCTTGAATTGTTTGAAATGCATATGGTAATAATGTGTGCTGAACCTGTAGGTGTAACAAAATGACCTTGAAATAAACGTCAGTTTGCCTTAAGTCTGTTTAACTTAAATGTTTTCAACTGTATAATTAGTTTTAATTGTATTCTGCTCGTTCGTCAGTAACAGGCACGTGTTGATAGCATATTGGCGCAATAGTTAACTGTAAGATGATTTCATTTCCATATTCTTTGTAAGTACGTCATGATTATTTCCTAGATAGTGATATACAAGTGACAACTTACTGGGTACAGAATAAGTTCCTCATACAGCATCATTTACCTGAGTATGATTGACATATATAGCGGAGCAGACTGAATGCAGTTAGTAGTAAACTGACCTACAAACTTGCCGTTTTTTAATGTAATCGAATCCTACTGATGGTCTGTGTTTGTGGATTGTTTCATCCAACATTTAATAAGCTTCGGCCAATCATCTAATTGTCATTGAGAGTAGCTGCTCGGTATATCGTCTAGGATGTTACCAACGTCGAAGTTATACCACTCACTGATTCACTCACTTCAACTAAACAATAAATATCATTTTAGAAACATCTATCCCGAGATATTACTGACTCACTCATTAACTCACTCACTCATCGGACGATTTGAAGGTTGAAAGTGATTGTTCAAACTTCTAATGTAGTGACCTGAGCTGTCTGTTATATGACACGCACGCACGCGCACACACACACGCACGCGCACACACCTTTTAGCCTATGATTTGTTATAGGAAATCTCATCAACTGCTCATAGAGTATTCCATCATTGTATCTCTCTTGGGTCTAAGGAGTACTTTTTGATTAATTTAGTATTGGACCTGAACTATGAGATTCCCCCCAACTCATGTTCTAGGTGCTCCACTGAGCTCGATTCTTTTCGAGGATATTGGCGCTATATATAGATTTGTTTATTGTTATTATTAATATTGAAGCAATAAGTCAATAATTGAACATTTAAGTATCCACACAATAATTCTCGTTCATTACAGTGTCTATTCCATTTGTTTATTTATTAACAGATGTAATTCTGAGATCCAGTCGTAAAAAGCCTCCCAATACACTTCCCGTTTAGTTATTATCCGTCTCCATGGTCTAACTGAGACCCCACATGTTTTCCACTTCAATTTAAATCCCGGCTTCGGTATGTGTCTGAAGGATGTTTCATCTTTAACGTCGATCGGCCGATTTAGCCTATAATGATGCTCACAATCGCCCCCGAAAACATCAAGCTTGAAGCATCCTGTTTAGTAATATAATTACATTAAACGGTAATGACGTTTTTACAATGAAGCTGAACCTTGTGATGTTTCTTTTTTTCCAGACGTTCAAGTGTATCGAACAAATCTATCAGACGTCCTCTCTGTCTCGCTACAACGAAGTCTAACATGCCATGTAAAATGTCCAGTGTTACAGGTTCTGCCTTCTGTTATAAACATCAAGTTACTAAATGATCTTCTTACAAACACAGGACCATCGATCGGGATTTTTATCAGTTTGGTTTTATCCTCGTTAATTTGTGTTTATGTTGTCTTTCTATTTTTAAATCTTTTGGGGTTTTTTCTTCTTCTTCGTGTACTTCGATTTATACAGAAATTATGTTTAGAAAAATGAATTCATATTTTGTGTGTTATTATAAGAAAATTAATCTGCGTGGTTGTGGTGTTGCTGTGCAATATTGGTGAATTCGTGACCATTGTAAGATATGTGCCGATTGGTGTGATGGCTCAATAGGTTGTATTTATATGATTGAATAAATGCCGACTGTTTTAGACAGATCTAAAACAGCTACACGTGTTTTAGATCTTTAGATAACAGCCAATGAAGTAAACTTTGTGATAAAACTAGATCTCTGTGTGAAAACTATTGAAATATTCCAATACAAATATATGGATTATATATATATATATATATATATATATCGTGTATGTATGTATATATATATATATATATATATATATATACATAGTGTATATATATATATATATATATATATATATATATATACGATATATATATATATCAGTGTATCATTATTTATATATTAATGGGCGTTCTACAAGAAAGCCGTTACAGTGACCTTGTTTCATGTGGTTTTATAACAATAAATATACTAATTACGACGTCTCTGAATACAGCTACATTTAGTGATTTACCCTAAACATACTCTTCTGGCTCAACAAATGTTGACTTTACAGAAGAGCATTTATATTATTACAGAATAATTAAGTGGGGAGGGGGGGGGGTTGTGATTATTTTGCCTCATTGTTTTCGTACAAGTTTTCCGTAGTTCTGCTTAACGAACTTAACTATCAACTAACAAGTACCATGCTTTAGATATTTTATCAGATAAGTATTATCAACCGTTTGTGTACCAATTTATGTGGATTAAACTTAATAATTCTATTTATAGCGCATATTTAGCCTCTTACAGATTGGTATTTAATCGGATGTTGAACTATGAACTGCCAATTAAAAAAAAGTACCACACAACGAGCTGAGCACTTCGCCATCGTTCTGCTTTAATGTCTTGTACTATTCACGTTGTTGTAATTAGAAAATCCTCATGTTCACTATGTCGCATCCACGGTCAGCTTATGAAAGGTTACCGTTTAGCTGCATAAATTAGTGGAGAGGGGCTTTAAAATGACCCTTCTTTCGGTGACAAAGGAATACCATAGATCTCATTTCAAGCAAAAAACAAAACGTTCAGAGATTTCGTATTATGTGATACTGTTATGTGGTTGTATATTACTATATATATATTGTTGCGATAAAAGCTGCTTGTGGATGATACTATTTGCTGATAATATTGTAGAAGAATGTTTAAAAAAATGTATTAAGTATGATGATCTTATCTGAAGATTTATTATATGCACGAACACTAAGTGATTAATAATAAGTATACACAAGTGTGTGTGTGTGTGTGTGTGTTCGGTGTTATTAAACTAGAAAAGAGTTACTCACTGTTATTATAAACAGAAATGTGTAAGAAGTGTGCTGTCAGTAATTCACTTTAATGTTGCTATCTTTTAAGGTGTATCACTAAAATGGCGTTTGGTTCTGGTTTGTTGCCAAATAGTTTGGCCTAACATTGACGCTGTTTAGAAACAATCGACCATAATGACTCCCAAGATGGTAGATGTATTTAAGCTCTTTACCTTCAATATATAGAGTTATGATTTTTATCATTGCTTAAATTTAAAGAAAAAACGTCACATAATACATACAAACATCGGAGATAAATGGAGTCCGTGGGAAGATTGTATTGTTATCGGTCGAATTCGGTATCTGCTGTATGTGTAATCTTGTTTATTTGTTTGTGGGCAAAGTTCTGTGTCGAGCCAGTGGATGGCGGGTGTGTGGGTGTCACCGATTTCAAGGTGTCTCAATATTTGGTTTGTGATATGATTACGATTCCAGATGGATATATCTGTCGTGCTGCGTTTGACGTTTTGGTTTGGATGTGTTATTTAACCTCATGCTAGTAATTTTAATTTGGAATAAACAATTAACAGTGGGTCGAAACTGTCTCATACTAAAATGTTATATCAACGTAAGAGATAACGAAATCAGCATCACCGAGAGATTCTTCTATGTATTAGTTATTAATTTGATCTAGATAACATTTATTATATAGTACGTCATGATTCTGGTAGGGCGCCTCCGTGGTCTAGCGTTAGCGTGTTGGACCACAGATCACTACCACCCGGGTTCGAATCTCAGCATGGGCATATCTGAAGGTTGTTTCATCTTTGACTTCGCTTCATTACCTTTGGAGGTCGCTCGGCCCATTTAGCCTATCATGTGCACAAAAGTGGTCCGTAAAACGTAAATCATCATCATCATCACGATTCTGGTGGTTAAATCACGTACTTATTTATGGAGGCTGTCCAAAAAGCTATCTGCTGTGTGTGTGTGTGCGCGCGCGCATCACATCAGGGACTACTTTTTGTTAAAGATAAATAATTCTGTCAGACAGATAGTGTCCATAACAAGAGGGAGGAGAATGATTTTCCAAAATTAAAATTTTACTAGTTTCCAAGGTTGGAAAAAATCAGATTAAATCTGATTTAAAAAATTTAAATCGATTTTTCTTAGATTAAAAAAAGATAGTCAAACATTTCTTGTATGTTTTCAGCATGAGATAACTATCAATGGTGAACCTATGTGAATGTTCACCGTATATACCCATCCTTGTTAAACACCACGTGCTTAAACATTGATTCAATAATCTAAAACAAAGTAGCAGTTTCTTTTAGATAAGCAGTCGGCTTAGGAGGTTTCTCTCTCTCTCTCTCTTTATATATATATATATATATATGTACCCTGATCACGCTGTTATATCTATATGTTTCAACATGTGATTAAAGTTGACTGATAGAGCATAGCTCTTGTAATGTTTTATTACAGTCATTGAATCATCAAATCCATAAAATGGAGCATTTAACGTGGTATTTGTTCCAAGTTTAAATATACTGATGTCAAAGGGGCACACGATTCATCCATCCAATAGCTCAAATAATGAAATACCCCCTTTAGAACCCCATACTTAAGTCCATGTGTTTGTCTAACATCTGTCGACTGATTTGAACTACCCCCTTTAATTCCCCATACATAAGTCCATGTGTTTGTCTAACATCTGTGGACTGATCTGAACTACCCCCTTTAAATCCCCATACATAAGTCCATCTGTTTGTCTAACTTCTGTGGACTGATCTGAACTACCCCCTTTAAATCCCCATACATAAGTCCTTATGTTTGTCTAACTTCTGTGGACTGATCTGAATTACCCCCTTTAAATCCCCATACATAAGTCCATGTGGTTGTCTAACATCTGTCGACTGATCTGAACTACCCCCTTTAAATCCCCATACATAAGTCCATGTGTTTGTCTAACTTCTGTGGACTGATCTGAACTACCCCCTTTAAATCCCCATACATAAGTCCATGTGTTTGTCTAACTTCTGTGGACTGATCTGAACTACCCCCTTTAAATCCCCATACATAAGTCCATGTATTTGTCTAACTTCTGTGGACTGATCTGAACTACCCCCTTTAAATCCCCATACATAAGTCCATGTGGTTGTCTAACATCTGTCGACTGATCTGAACCCCCCTTTAAATCCCCATACATAAGTCCATGTGTTTGTCTAACTTCTGTGGACTGATCTTAACTACCCCCTTTAAATCCCCATACATAAGTCCTTATGTTTGTCTAACATCTGTGGACTTATCTGAATTACCCCCTTTAAATCCCCATACATAAGTCCATGTGTTTGTCTAACTTCTGTGGACTGATCTTAACTACCCCCTTTAAATCCCCATACATAAGTCCTTGTGTTTGTCTAACATCTGTGGACTGATCTGAACTACCCCCTTTAAATCCCCATACATAAGTCCATGTGTTTGTCTAACTTCTGTGGACTGATCTTAACTACCCCCTTTAAATCCCCATACATAAGTCCTTATGTTTGTCTAACATCTGTGGACTGATCTGAATTACCCCCTTTAAATCCCCATACATAAGTCCATGTGGTTGTCTAACATCTGTCGACTGATCTGAACTACCCCCTTTAAATCCCCATACATAAGTCCATGTGTTTGTCTAACTTCTGTGGACTGATCTTAACTACCCCCTTTAAATCCCCATACATAAGTCCATGTGGTTGTCTAACTTCTGTGGACTGATCTTAACTACCCCCTTTAAATCCCCATACATAAGTCCGTATGTTTGTCTAACATCTGTGGACTGATCTGAACTACCCCCTTTAGAACCCCATACATAAGTCCATGTGGTTGTCTAACATCTGTCGATTGATCTGACAGACTTAGTCAGGTCAGATTATTACGATTTTTCTCGGCCACACTACTAGTGTCTAATGTCCGCAAAAACATTACTCAATTTTCGCTGCTAACAAACAAAAAGCCAGTCCGTCAGTCAGCATATGGCTTCTTTAATGTCTGAACACCGAATTGCTGAACTTTTTAGACTAATTGTCTGTACGTCTGAGTTTTTTTACGTTAGTACGTGATTAAATAAAACACGTGCTAATTAACCGACAGTGTGTTGGTAAATGTAATCATATTATGGAGTGTCGCTGAATTCCAGGTGAAAGGTCAAAGTGGTTTATGCGAAGCGGCAGCAGCCAATCATCATCATTTCATATTCGAAAAAATATGTAGCAGAATACAGGCCAAAATAGAGGCAATTTTTTTAAATAAAAAACCACGATGTAACATATAAAATGATCTAATACGTGCATGTGTAAACACAATTTTTATGTCCTCAAATATACTGAATTTGTCAAATAAAAATAATGTATCATCGTGATGATAGTTACAATCATATACAAATATAAGATGTCATGTATCAAACTACAGGTGATACCTAAACTGTCATCAGTAGACGTAGTAACTGCGTGTGACATTTTATTGATATTAAACATGCGTGCCAAGTAAACAATAAACTTAAGATAAAATTTAAATTGTTTTGCTAACAAAAGAACCACTACCGTTAATAAAGAGACATAATTACATTTTTTGACTTTAATAAACGAGATAACATGTTGATATAATTATATTTCTGGTGGTTTATCATATATATATGTGGGTGGGTGGGTGTTAATAACGTCAGTATGGACTGAGACAATATTAGTAGATAAGATATAACTAGGTATAGTCCCGTCTGTTTTGATATCTAAGTTAGATGTGATACATTTGCGAGGATGGTCCGATTGTCTGTTAGAAGTGAGGAATGTAGGACGTTTTGGCCATGGACCTTTTAACTATGGATGTTTTGATGCACTACCCAGATGTTTTAGTCATGGGATTTTATCAGAATGGACCCTTTTGAATACCTCAGATTTTTTTAATAAATGTATATATATGTATTATGATTTAATGTAATATTTTAAAGTGTAAATTGTAAATACAGATAATTTAAAAGTATGTACTTCAAATCTACTGCAACGTGTATAAAACCAAAGACATATCCGCTCATGTCATGTCTAATGCCATTGAGTTAAACTGTCAACGTGGAAATAATTGCTACGAAGAGAAGTCGCCAGAAGATATATTTAGAAGGATGCATGTACACTCAGAAGCATGTAGTCAAATCTGCGATCATATTGTCTGGCGTTGTGTGAAGCGTGCTGGGAATACCAAATACTCGTCACTCTTGAAGACTTCCAAGGCCTTGGAGAATCCTGAAATTACCCAGGGATATAACTATCCAGCCAACATTGATAGTATCGACAAGATATGAAGCAGAAGTCACTATACCAACAACATACCCAAGCAGATGCTGACATTTGCTATGGCTACTATCACAGATGAGTCCAAAGCCTGCATGTCACTCCCTGATACTGCCAAACGCCTTCTCCGCCGTGTTCGAGCTGCCCACCGACTTAAAGATCCACAATCTCTTCGGGATCTGGACATCATTGGTGACCGGACTATGACCAACGATGATACTACGTCACGTTGTTTCTTCCTCCGTGACAATGGCCAAGAGGATGATGAGCGTGTTATCGTCTTTACCACAGACACCCAGCTAGGACATTTAGCTCAGTGTGATGAGTGGTGTATGGGTAGGACATTTGATGTTGCATCACGTTTGTTCACTCAGTTGTAGGTGATCCAGCGTAGAGTCTATGGCGTGCCCTTTCCATTGGTGTGCGAACTATTACAGCGTGTGACACAAACAAGCTACGAGATGTTCCTTGTTATTGAGGAGCGTTGATCAAAGAATCGTTATCGTTGACTTTGACAACCCCTGTTGAGCTAACGAAGAAGGTATAAGGCGAACTCCAGACTTCCCTGCTTCATCTCTGTCAAGACCGAGTTGATAAGAATAAATCCATTCCGGACACGATGCGTGTCGT
>JAODUP010000646.1:0-50000 GCA_025642065.1 Paralvinella palmiformis | reverse complement strand
AGGGAAGATCAGTATACCTTATACTAAATGTAAATAGAAGAGACATAAACAGATACATCAACTAGTATCACGATAAACCGAACAATAAAACACTGAAGTTGATAGAAACACTAAATAAAGGTGACTAAACAGCAGCGTGTTGTTGTTGTTGTTGTTGTAAAACAGACGTATTTACCAAAAGTTAATGGTGGATCATGTCCTAGGAGAAAACACTAACTGATGACTGCCTAACATCGGTAAATTGAGGTTAATATAAAAATAATTAATAATGGTTTATGTTATGTTAACTTGTGGTCGTAGCAGTTTATTACCATCAAGTACACATTATATATTTATAAAAAGCTGTTTGGTGTACGATATATATATATATATATATATATATATATATATATATATATCAGTTTATTTCAATAAAGAAAAATAAATAACGTAAAAGTTATTTTAAAAATTAGATATTTTTTCTTCGTTATTTTTTAACACTATAATCAGTTATTTCATTACTGTGTGTTGTTTACGGTATTTCAATTTTACATACGCATCCTCCGTGTTTTCAGCCTGGAGCGTTCTTCTTTTGAATGTGACTGTGTTAGAATAAAGAATGGGACTTCACATTAACAGACTCTTTGTGCCAGCTACCTAAAGAATGTGGTGACGGTATCTCTTTTCATATTAATACTCTAAACATTCACATCGTCCACCTAAACACTTCAGTGTGAGGTTATTTTATGGCCTGGGAACATAGTTCCACAATTGTCCAATAGCCTCGGTAAAGAATGTCATCCTTAGTAAATATCACGGCCATTCTACAATAACAAAAAGCTCCCCCCCTCTCTCTCTCTGATACTCGTAAATGGTTACCTATTGCCATACGATTGACAGTTGTCTTGCTAATCTATTGAATAACACATTGAAATTATGCTTGTCCCGAGCATATATCGGCCAGGAGGCATACACAAGGAGCGTGCCATTATATTGAGCTCACTCAGTCGGTTCTGATAGAATGAGCTGATGTATTGGTCAGGTAGGTGAAAAGATAGCTAGATATCTTATTCGTCCCTTATTCGTCGACTTTTATAGCTTGGCATTTTTCGAGGCTTTATCCATTATTTGAAGGTGCGCCGTAACGTGTTTGGTGTTTGTTAGTGGCCGGTTTGTATAGTATGAAGAGTGCTGTAGCTGTTGTGAAGAGCATTATAAAACACGAGTAGGCGCCATTCTTTAGTGGGCCAACACTTTATAACTCCACTTGGCCTGATCAAGCTTCATCAGGCGTATATCACTGAGTACGATACACCACGACGACCGGTACGTACATAAACATAGGCCGCAAAACGTCCGTACTCAGGCAATTTCGTACCTACATGACGCGACCGAACGTACATTTGAGTAGTGTTTATAGCACGTTCATAGAATACACTTGGTCGTCTCTGGTAATAAAATAATGCTTTGAGTTCGGATCGACCTGGTTTTAATGCATTTTAGTTCGTTTTCTAACTGGACACCTGGGAAATGCCGGAATTTCGGGCCCGTAATTACACGCCAGAAACATAGAAATATTTTCCCGAGAAGCTTTATTTTATAGGTAAACATACAGGAGTCAGACGGTTTTATTGTAAATGCTAATAATATATTCAACATAGCACATATTACTATAAGATTAAAGACAAGATGTTCTCGCCACAAGATACTGCCCGTATGTAATGTCTATAATATCTCTGCCAGAGTTAACCAGGAAATTAGTATAAAACATGGCGTCAATTCAATTCTGTAATTTGATTTTTTTAGAATTTGGTCCACAAACATTATTTACCATTTAACATTATTTCTTCGTAAGGTTTTATCCCAAATAATATTTCGTTGGATGAGCTTTTTTATGTGTGATATTTAGATCACAGTAAATATCTAATTGTCATATCGCTGCCTTTGATGTAGTGTTTCAAGATTTGCTCTGACAGCGAGTAGAAATTTATATTTGGATTAAACTGTGATTAGTATAGCTCCTTTTGTTCATGTTCTGTCATCAAAAGGTTACTGTAAAAGGATGAGTGATACATCCTCATGTCATATCATATCAATTTGTATCTGAACACATATCAATATATAAAATTCTAAAAATTACATATATATACTGATGGATAAAAGTGAATAAAATTGATATCTTTTTTGCCAACAAATCATACAAATATATATCATACAAGTATACCATCTAATGGAATTGCTTGATTTGGAATAGATAAAAAAAATTGAATGGAACTGTAATTGATCAAATGTAGTTGTGTGGAAATGGCATTGATTAATATACACATTAAGACAAGAGTTATAAAAAAATTAAAATATATTTATTGCCTTACTTACAATTCAACAAAGCTGCCCTGCCGAAGCAAAGACTAATCTATGCCTTTTCAAGACCAGAAGAATCACACACAAAACTCCATCAACGTTATAGTATAACCAATGACAACAGATAAACTGTCATCAGTTAAGTAATGTTTCCCTGAATGTTTGTCATCTCATTCTCTTACTGCATACATTTCATAACACCCATGTGATAACATGTACGCACGTGTGCATTCATGCACGCACCATTCACTTAAATTCATATATATATATATATATATATATATATATATATATTACTCAGTCCAATTCACATGTGCATACATATAAAGGTATATATAATAAATAATGAACAATATAAACAATTAATATAATATTTTCTGAACTATTTTTAGATTAAAATATGGCTTAATCCGTTCCTTCTTTCCTTCCTATATATATATATATATATATATATATATATATATATATAAGACAACGATAAAATTAAATACTGCAACCATCCACACAGTGGAGGCGTCTTAACCATCTTGCCACATGAACGACTCAACCGAAAATTGAAATAAACGAAAAGTTAAATACCAAACTGGCAAGATGTCACTGAACGTTGACGTCACTGTCACGTGTAACCGTTCGTTTTGACAAATGGATTTCTGCCCTTGTTCTCTTAACAGTTTGTATATTTCTGCTGTCGTCCTGAACCGTGGTTCGTTGTTCTTTTCGAATGTTGCTGAACTGTTCCTTTCGGAAGAAACGTCTTTGCCGAAGGAATCCAACCCGATGTAACTTCCGGAGTTCGGTACGTTCGGGGATTCCGGATAGCCGACGCGCGACATCGGGGCCGATCCTAGGTCGTAGCTAACGTCCTGCGTGCTGTATCCGGAACTATTCGAAAGCCTTCTAAAATCGTCCCCTCGATTGTACGGCTGACACCATACGTCACTGTCCGGCGTACTGTCGGCGTGAGAAGGTGGCCTAGGATTTAAGATGTCCATTGGAATAGGAACCAATCTTCCTCTGGTCGACTTCCTATTAGTGGCACTCCGAAGGAATCGACCGTAAGGATTCTCCTCTTCTGGGTCAATGCCCGAAGTCCTATAACTGCCCGATGGTGAGGTATTGATTGTATACTGAATTCCTCGGTAAGGGTCAGTCGTCACGTGTTGTAGTCCTGCCGAACCATCAGATGACGTCATGTTACGTTGAACGTGATGCTCAGGTCTTGTGGTATCGTTTTCAACTTGCCCAACAGATCTCCGGTCGTTAGTAAGACGCGCACCATTCTGTTTCCGGTCCGATGTCAAATAGCGGACCCCGGCATCATCCTTGATCAACCTATCTGTACCACGTGACCACTTATCTAGCTCACTGTTTCTATGTCCCTCTATCGCCGATTTCTCCTGCCCGCGTCGACTATTACGACTCGACGTCCTCCGGAGAATGATATTCCCATCCGACGCGTCTCTGGTTGTAGTGCTGCCGAAACCGGAAGAGGGATTCTCTGGGATTTCTCTCTCCACAGGACGCCGATATCTTGCCGACTGGCTGTTTCTCGGCTCCTCGGTCTCATAGACCCGAGTAAGGATGGACTTAGTTTTCTCATTCCTGATATAGTTCAGCGTGTTGAAGTTATCGGCCAAACCGTCTGTCACCGATGACGTAGCACACAGGGATTGATCCCGATTCAAATCTGTGACCGACGAAGACGACGATATGCCGCTATCGCCGCTGACCGGACTAGGAACCGAAGGACTATCGCTCTGTGCAGGTATTACGGCGAGTTCTGGAACACTAGAGAACCGACCAGCTCTCTGATAACTCGAATTAGTCGAGTCTCCTTGAACTGAACTATTGGACACGTTTTCGTAACTCATGGATCGTCGTCCCGACTCCCGCAACGATGTATTAACGTCCCCAGAAGACCGTATACCACTTGTTGCCAGAATAGATGTTCGCTGATCCTGAATCTGTCTCAGCTGACTCATATCCGCTGATGGCAGAACCTTTTGGCCGAGTTTCATATAAATTGGAACTCCATCGGCGCTGTTACTATTTCCTCCAATCTCTCGTTCTGGAGAAACGTTATTTTCTACATATATTGCGTGTCGTATCTCGCGATTCCCAGTTGACCTCCTCAGCGGAGTTTCTCTCCTCAACACGCCGTCAGAAGACCATGCTATTTCGCTTACACTGTTTGAAATTCCTCTATTTCCGATCGGAGAAGGTGGTCGCCTTCTCAGTTCCGGAGAAGGCTTCGGTCGGTTTCTCGTGATCGGTGTCGACCTCGAAAGAGTAATCCTTGGCTTAGGTTTAGGATTACCTCCAGAGTTCGATTCTGGAGGCGAAGATGCGCTGCCGTAATTATTTGTGATTCGATCGTATCCGGATTGCGTGTTGATGACATTAGGTACGCGGTCGTTAATTCCGTCGTACACTTTTCTGTTTTCATCAATATTTCGGCTGCGGTGCCACGCCTCATCCTGAGACTGTTCCATCTCGCGTGCGGTATTACGAACTCCGACCTCCTTGGAATCTCGTGATCCCGAAACACCTCCGTCTTTGCCATCGGAATCGTCGATTTCGGTGGACAACCTGGACATGCTCGTCGTCCCCGATCCTGACTGACTAGATGATTTCGAACGCGACTGGTCGTTTACGTTGCCCACACTCTGCGTTTTGGTCGTCGGAATGCCACTGACACGCTTCATTGGGGGTCCTCTCTTTATAATAAATCTGGGCGTTTTTTCCGGATTCTCTGGACGCGATTCGTCGCCGCCGCTGACAATCGAACCGCCGTTCTTATCCTTCGCGTCATCCGTCTTGTTCACATACTGAATCCGGGGTCTCATTATAAGACCATTACCGAGACTTATCGTGCTATCCGTACTTAATCCAAGCCTCTCCCTGGCAGTTAAGACCAGAGGCTGATTTTCACGCATGACCAAAGGTTCGGCAAACCTCACCTTACGAGTAGCCCGTTTTATACCGTCTTTATTCGAAGAGCCGTTCTTCAGGGCGGATTTCTTGCGAGAAGGAGTTCCCTCCGAGTCGACGCTGCTGTTGTCGGAGACATTCTCCGACTGTACACTGGCGAGGGAAGGATGAATAAGGGAGCCATTTTGACCGATTACCTCCTCGCCGAGTCCCTCGTCCTGTTCCATGTCGACACCCTTCAGCGGCCAGCTTACATCTACCTCGTTCCCAGATGCTGAAGACGCATCGGAATTGTCATACACGTGTTGGCCCGCGTAACGCATTCCTCGCATACCTGAGCGATAGCTGACAGTGGCCTCTGGCAGTGAGCCACGAGTATGGCCTGCTTCGCTAGGCTTCATTCGCGGCGGACCATCGTCGCTGAGCTCGTTACGAGCTGTTATGGACTGACTGATGTGTTTACGTTCTGTAAGCGTTTGGTATCTCACCCGGTCAGTGGGAACTTCACGCTGATTCTGAGCTATTCCTTTGTCGGTGCACGTCGGAACTTCCTGGTAAACGGTTAGATCACGAGGCCAAACAGTCGACGACTGACTAACCAATTCGTCAGGCGTAGGTAGGTCCGCGTCGTCATTGTGCGCTGAGTGGATTAAAGGTCCGCAAATAGGCGAAGTCCAAGTACGTCGTACGACGTGCCCCGTTGTTTCAGTACTTGAATCGTACACTGAGTGTCGGTTGTCGTATACGCCTGGCTTGGCGTCCACCTTACAGGTAATGCCCAGTTCGGCCGATAACGTACTATCACCACCATTAACTAACGCCCCATCAGAACGCTCTGTAGGCCGCCCAGTCTCGCCGTTTACATCCGTCTCACTTAACCTTTGAGCGTTTACGACGCTGTCACTATCGGCTCGTAACTTGGTCGAGACTAGAGGTGGCTGGCTGATGTTAGCTGGTCGATGGTTGGTTGTGTTTACTGAACCACAACCGTCGTCTATTGTGATGCACTCGTCCACGACAGAACCGTTATTTACGGTGAACCACTCGCTCGAACTGACCGTGTAATGGCCGCCATCTCGTCGATTGTTGACAGCGATCGGATCGAGCGATCGATCGAAGTCGATTTCTCCGCCCTGGTTTCTTCGAACTGGTACATACTTATCGTCGCCACTCCCAGATCCAGTAGTCGGAGTGTCGCTCCCGAAAAATGAATCATTCGCGTTGTAGTCATCGTCAGCGTATTCCGTAGAGTAGTATGACGTGTTTCCGGTTTGTTGACATTCCAGGGATCGATTCGTAAATTCATTTGTCGCGGTTGTTGATTTGTTTATTGTTGTTGGACTTGAGTCGTTATCCGTATCTACCGCGCATGCGTGAGATTTTCCATGAAGGTCTTTCTGTCGAAAGAAATCGTCAGCCACGTGATCAACGTAGTCACGTGTATCCAATTCGCTGTATTCGGCGTGTGAGTCGTGCTGCGTCTCATTTTTCTCAATGTTACCGGTCGATAACGTAACAGCTATCACGGTGTCGGCGGAAGAAATGCTCACGTCACTTCCGTCATCGGGATGCATTCCCATTCCCGACGTCGTCCGACCAACTTCGGTTCCGGCAGCGAAATCCGGATCGCTCAGAGAGTGTCTGGAGAGGAATCTCAGCGGGGGGTACCTCACCTGGCCGGACACCTCCTTCTGCCAAATTGGGTCGTCCCTGGTGACGTCACTCCGCATCCAGGGTGGCGATCCGGATCTGGCCATATTTCTGAGATCCTTTAGTCCGCGTCACAGCATTAGAAAACCATCACAGAAAAGATAACATAGACATCGTATAGAGCCTCGAAATAAACCAGATTTGATATCAGGATCACGGAGAGTCACTGAGTCAGTCAATCACTGTTCACTTAGCGTACGATATCCCTATATTTCTAGTATATTAATAATCAACCAGACAGAGCCAGGTCCGTGATTGATGTTTGATACTCTCATATGGGGTTTTGTCACACATCCGGCCACGCTACGGGGGCTTATTTCCGGTGACAAGCCGTGATACGCTCTGCCGACCACATACCGCCTAATAGCCACCGACTGTTGTTGTCATAGTCAGCCGACCGAAGAGGGCCGACGTCGAGCCGCCTCTCGCATTCTATTCGCGTGCATCGTCGAAATCGAAGGTGAGCAAAGCGGGCCGAGTTGTGGTCGGTCGGCTGTCTATCTGGAGGTGATATATATATATATATATATAGCAACGAGTCCCTTTACAGGCGCTAATTGGTGAATACAACGACCGTATCTGTCAGTTTGAGCAGAACTGTTTAGATCGTTACTACTACTACTACTACTACTGTTAAGGCCGATCTAAACACCATTAAATGCGACAACGTATAGTAGTAGTAGATGATTCATCGGTCGTTGATTTACTGATGAGTGATCCTTCTGGAACGTTGACTCGCTGAAGGAACAATAGAAAAGTTGTTAGTTATAGTACGATATAAAAGACATTAGTCATTGATAAAGTGTGTAGGTGACTTGTTGTGAATCAACGAATGGAATCCACCGAGAAACGTTGGTATTTCGGCGTTCATCGAGATCATCATGTCTATTATAATGTAGTCAACTCATAATCGTATGTTGTTATCCACAGTATATATCCTAAGTGTATGTTGGAGACCGGAGATGGGGATATTTTGTGATTACGGTTTACTGATGTAATCTCATACGGTCACATGATTGTCGGCCATTAACTGCACTTTGATGCGGTTCGCTAATTTCCCGATTCACAGATATACCAAAGGCAACGAAGCAAGACCTTTTCGGCAAGTTTCGATATCATTTTGTGAAAAACCTTACTGTCGTCTTTTATCCGCGGAGTGACTTCGATCCTGATGTTTATTTGGTAATTAAAGATAAGTATTTCATCGATCTGGATATAACAGTTAATTAATCCTGTGAAAGCTGTTTAGAGCATCATTAGATTAAACGCTCCCCTCTGTTTGTGGAAAGATTTCTTCTGATGAATGATTAAAGTATAATACATTTATCTACAGTATAGCATCCTTTGACAACAACACACACACACACACACAGAGAGAGAGAGAGGAGAGAGGTGTTGCACTTGCACACACATCCATACACACAACATACACGTTTCTTCACGTGTCAACTGGCCCAGATAGCATGTTATTGAAATACGGATCCCATATTTATGTAATATAAGAGGACAAGATAAAACTCTATAAGCCTTCAGACAAGTTATAATATCATCAACGTTGACAAGTAAACACGCGACGTGTTTACGTATGGTGGCCATTTTGTTCGGGTGTCAGATTTCTCTGAACGAGTATTTAAAATGAAAACAACACTAGGCCCCCATAACTCCAGCACGCTAATATTTTAAATAATAACACATTAATATTGCCACACCCAATTTTTGGAAAGATCGAAATCCATTATTCTTTCTTCACACTTAATGCTCTATACATGGCACCTAGCAACCGCAAAACATAGAATTACGGTAATTCATTACCAGACAGAGCT
Organism: Paralvinella palmiformis; assembly: GCA_025642065.1. Lineage (NCBI taxonomy): Eukaryota > Metazoa > Annelida > Polychaeta > Terebellida > Alvinellidae > Paralvinella > Paralvinella palmiformis. The sequence continues at coordinate 41,196 of JAODUP010000646.1, read as the reverse complement.
TCCATATCTCGTCCTTTTTTTCTCTAAAATCAAATCTATTTCTGATTCACGTTTTGTTCTGCATCTCTTTCCGCTACCAACTAAAACACGGTATTTACTTCCCACTCTTTTTTTTCTTAATTTGTTTTCACCTTAAATAGCCTTCTGCGGGTTCCGCCATCGTACGGCTTTCTGTGGTTTACGGCACGAACGACCATCAAACAAAGAGGAATAAAAAATATCGTAGTACAGTGTTTGTTTTGTGATTGTTGATTACAGCTAGAAAAAAAAAACATCCTGGAAAAGTCCACGCCCGACTCGATTTTTTTTGGGTGTATTCTAGAACTACAGGCCTTTGTTTAGCTTCTTCACAGTAGACTGGAGTTATGATCCGTTATGATAATTAATTGTACCGGATAACTGTTGTCAATCGGTGTATTTTCTGATACAGCCAGCTCGTTGTTTGTCTTAATATGTTATAGCTTAAAATTAAGTGATAGGGAACACGGGTTACAATGTTTCTGTAAATAGGTCCCACGCAGGCTTGTGTTAAGGTGGTACAATAGACCACCCCCATATTACTACGAGAAAAATAAACACTTTCCGCACGTCCTTATTATTATTATTAGATGGTTGGGCACATTACATCATACATACCATGTGCATCTATTTACTGAATGATACTATAAATCGCTCGCTCACTCACTCATTGATGGTTACATGTCAGTTTCTACACACACGCATAGATACACATACACATACAGAGAGAGAGAGAGAGAGAGAGAGAGTGTGTGTGTGTGTGTGTGTGTGTGTGTGTGTGTGTGTGTGTGTGTGTGTGTGTGTGTGTGTGTGTGTGTGTGTGACATACTCGTCTACGTCACAAACATTCTGTTATTAATTTTGAAACTGAAAAATATTGTCCTACATAGTGACAAAATAACTAGGTGTTTTCGGACTATATAACCGACTGTTATCATTGGATGACTGTATTGTTGTGTGACTGTTCTGACTGATAAACTCTCCTGTTTGACAACAAAGTGACTGATTATATAGCTAAATTAACTGATTGACTAACCAATATCTGAACATTTTAGCTAATTGACTGACGGATGAACTGACTGACTGCTTGATTGAATGACTGTCTCATTGACTGTCTGAATGAGTCTCAACCCGAGGTTGACCACATATTCCAGTTTGGTTCTCATTTATAGCACAATTCTGTCGCGTAGAATGCGAACATCGCCATGGGAGGTGGTGACACACTTAAAAGAACTTCGTTATTGGAAAAGATAAACACTTGGACGACTTGAAAAGGTTGTCGTTTACCTCCAGGGAATCAAAAATCCCCCCCCCTCTCTCTCTCTCTCTCACACACACACACAAACACACACACACACACACCCTTAAGCAAACAAAGCGGAAGTGCTAATTCCAGTGACCTAAGATGGTTTACACAGGTGTCATAGCCAGGTAGACAGACTTAGTCTCACCGGAGTCTCACCTCGGTGATGACAACAATCACGGCCTCGTATTACCGGCTTCTGGACAAACTAAAACCTGACATTTTTCGCGTCCATTTAACAATCATCACAAAACGCACTCGGCCATTTTCCAATATTGACAAGAATTGATACAAACAGACTGCGAGAGAATTTCAGTTGACGTAAAGGATATAACTGTAGACGGCTCTTAGAATAAATAACATATTTATATACCCACCATTCAGGTAAGCTTGACCAGTAATGAAGTATCCGTCGACTTTGGCAGGTGTTTCGAAAGTAATCCAAATATGTGTCCTGTCTGTCAATCCGTAGTAGACAGGAGACGAAAGGTATTCAGTTGAAGTAAATTGGCGACAAAAGCCGGCCAACACAGGTACTATCCGAGCTGTTTACCACAAACCACTAGATATCTGTATATACTAACAGGCTCACGTTACCTTGTTGTACGAAGTAGCCAACCACAAAGACACGACGAGAATTCATGTCGCAAATCACCCATTTCTCTGTGTGTGTGTGTGTGTGTGTATCTCTCTCTCTCTCTCTCTCTCTCTGACTTAGCCTCCCAGATGTTACAGCGACAGGCTGTGGTTTGCGCGTGTTGTATAGCTGACAGACATCTACTGACTCACCTGTGTTATAGCTCGGCTCGCTCCTTTGTTGTCATCAGCGGGCGATCAGACAGCCAGTCAGTCAGTCAGTCAGTAGGTAGATCGTTTTAACGGCATCACGTCCACGTTCTACTGACGTCACATAACCACGTCGAGTGATAGATGATGCTCGTTCCTGTTTGATATAGGACGATGTTTGTTAAGGTAAACACACACGTTATACCTGTATCTGTACCCGCTCGTCGTTCATAATGTTCAGGTGCTACTGCTAACAAAGTGAGCGGGTACCTAGGACGTAGGAAGGAACGTGTTAGAACGCCGGGCAAACGGACAAAATGGAAGATGTCGGGGAAAGTTGTTTGGTACAGATATCAGTGCGTTTCCTTTGGAATATTAGTGTATGTATGCGACACTGGAACACTTAAATGTGTTCAGTATGGGATACCGTAATGTTTCATATGTTGATTACTATATATATATATATATATATATATATATATATATATACTTTAGGTATATATTCATAATCAAATATATATATATATATATATATATATATATATACATATCTCCTAAATCTCAATGATTAGAGATTATCGAACTCTATGTCTCCAGATCAGATCTGATTAAATCACGTCAACTTACCTGTCTGTGTTTATGAGATGTTTCTCTAAAGAATCACATATGGGTCATGTATGTCCCTGGTATGACCATCTCCGAGCTTCAACAAACACCTAACTGACTGACTCTGAAATGTGGACAAACACAGTATGTGTGTGTGTGTGTGTGTGTGTGTGTGTGTGTGTTACGGCTACTTTTGTGTAAACGGTATGCTAAACGGGCCGAGCGAACTCCAAAGGTAATGAGGCGAAGTGAAACACCCTTCTGACATAGTCCAGTCGGGGTTTGAACCCTGATCCTATAGGGTTGCGGCCAACCACGCTACCAATGAAGCTGATAAAGGTGAAAAAAATACGGCGTTGTGTGGATTCTGTACTATCCTACCAGAAGTACACTCTCCTTGGTTTAATGTAACAACTTAGGCACAAGACGGGAGATTTCTTGGTCGATTCGAACTGAACCAAATAAAAACAAGCCAGCCCTTTAATTACAATCAATCTACGTAGTTGCCGATTGGCTGAAGTCAGTCTACGGGAGATCAATAAACGTTTCGTGATGAGAACGTGTAATCGATGGCTGCTGCTGCGACAACACACACATCTACATCTGATCATGACGTCATCATGGCACCAATAGGAAGAGCTCTGAGACCCCTTCAACCTCACCTTCACCCATCCCCCGTCAAACACGCCTCGTTAGCTACCGATTAGTTTGGTTAATTAATCTGAGAATCGGGAAAGAAAACTACTTAAAGGACATCTTATTATAAATAGCAAGCTTATTGGCTGGTCTTCTCCTGATGCTCAACTACAAGTGATATTAATGTTTGATGATGAATAATTAATTAACAAAAGAAAAACACTTTATTCGTTTATTATATAACCACATAACGTCATGTGTATAGCTAATTAACTTCAATCAAAACTTCTTACATTAAAGACGAGAGATGGGTTTTAAAAAGTAATATTGGTATTAAATAACAGAATTATTATATTTATCTCTGACAAACGTCTCATAGATTTCTTCCCGGACGATGGTCGATGTTGTTATGGTAAGTTATGAAGTTGACCAGAAAACCTTCTCAGATCTGAGGCTATTTTGAAGAGAAAAAACAGCAACTATTTCCGCGTGGGAGTTATAGCAGATGAATATCTGAGTTAAGAAAACCAGATGTTTAAACCTGGCACTCTCCGATAGGTTTATGTGTACGATAGGGGTACAAGGATGAATGATCCCGAATGTTAGGGTGGTTGATGCAGCTTTGTCCCTGCATAAATGGCGTCCCCGATGGCGCAGTGGTTAGAATAAGGCGCTGCAAACCTCCAGGTTATGGACTCGAATTCACCTCACACCGGTGTTTGTTGGATTTGTTTCCCCAGTCGCCCCTCAACCGTATATCCTACATCCGACCAACTCCGAGGCTAAACAATTCAACTCCATCCCTGCACATCGTCCCTATTTAAATAGAACGATCAACGTATGTTTGTGTGGTTTTTAGTACATTCTTTTGTCGCTGTTTTCTGTATTTTGTACTCGTTCGATTATTTGCTGACCAATTGTTTTATCGTAATCCAGAGAAAAGTGGCTCGTCTTATGTCTGATAACAGTTTGTCATCTATTGTTAGTTGATGCTATCGAAGGCTGTTATTAATAAAGGGATTATATTCTAACGCATGTACATAGTTGTTTATACTCTCTCTCTCTCTCTCTCTCTCTGCAAGTTTATGGTTTGTAGTTGATCTGCTGCTGCAGTCTCTTGCATGTGCCAAGAGTTGATTAAGAAAGGACGAAATTTAACGACATTTTGCCCGATGTGTCGTTAATTCTGCCCCATATCTTCCTCTTTTGCGCCGTGATAGCACAGTAGTTATACAATTGCACTGCAAAACTGCAGGCTCGGTTTAGAATCCGATTCATGTGCACTTCGTGAATATTTTCCAAAGGAGGCGCCTCTCTATCACATCTTTCTCTTTATGTGTGTGTGTGTGTGTGTTTCCCTCCCCCCCTCTCTCTCTGTGTCCTGTCTCTCCCTTTCCCCCCCCCCCCTCTCTGTGTGTGTGTTAGCGTGTGTGCGGCTAGCTAGTTAGAAAAACAGTAAATAGGTTTTATTACGGATTAATTAACCAGTTACTAAAGTCAGCAAGAAGAATAAAGATAATGATTTTTTTTAAATATATAAACTAAAATTAATCTGATACTTTCAAATTGAGTACTAGAGATAAAACGTAATGTTTAGCTTTTTTAGCGAACACACACACACACACATTCTCTATCTCTCCTCTGTTGGGGGTGCGACTCATTCACAATAATCATGTAGAAATGCATTATTACCTCTATTTGTGAGATGTTTCAACAATTGATGAAGGCTTTAGTCTGACCTTGTCATTTACCTGGGGAGTAGATAATTGTATTTGCTTCACTCACTCACTCACTCACTCACTCACTCACTCACTCACTCACTCACTCACTCACTCACTCACTCACTCACTCACTCACTCACTCACTCACTCACTCACTCACTCACTCACTCACTCACTCACTCACTCACTCACTCACTCACTCACTCACTCACTCACTCACTCACTCACTCACTCACTCACTCACTCACTCACTCACTCACTCACTCCCTCACTCACTCACTCACTCACTCACTCACTCACTCACTCACTCACTCACTCACTCACTCACTCACTCACTCACTCACTCACTCACTCACTCACTCACTCACTCACTCACTCACTCACTCACTCACTCACTCACTCACTCACTCACTCACTCACTCACTCACTCACTCACTCACTCACTCACTCACTCACTCACTCACTCACTCACTCACTCACTCACTCACTCACTCACTCACTCACTCACTCACTCACTCACTCACTCACTCACTCACTCACTCACTCACTCACTCACTCACTCGACCGCCCACTCGACCGCCCGCCCGCCCTATCCAAACATCACTAAATTCAGATCCCATCGCAACAAGTTCTGCATACCTTATCTATTGTGTTGTGTGCTTAATTAGAAACTATAGAGACAGCTATGTCCGGTTTTTACGACAAAGGCACGATATTTGACCTGAAATAAATTTAGTTTCTAGTTTAATTGTTTAAAAAATCCGTAAATAATTTCGTTCTCTTAAAAACGGAGCACGTATTCTAATAACCCAGTACCCCACAGGTCACACTATCAAACACATGTGTTTATGATAACAAAAGAAACAGGCTGAAACACATGCATGCGGGGTACATGTAAATATATCTAGAATGCGAGCGCGCGTGCCCGAGCACACACACACACACACACACAGACCAGTATATATATATATATATATATATAGTACTCCTCCTATACACTTGCCAGTGTGATGGATGTGTGCTGACGCCGAAAACAAGAGCTCAGTATTCGCCATTAATTGGGTTTTTATTCTTCGACCGTCGAGTTGAAGAGAGAAAAAAATCTAAACAAATGAACGGAGCAATTAATCTTTCCTGCGGGCGGCGGCCTTATCCAGGGCATAATATTCGCCTGAACTTGTCTAATATCGTGTCCCATCACGTTTACTGAAGCTCTGGATGTGAAGCGTGTAAGTTACTGGTCTCTCTATCTGATGCTGGATGAAAGATACGATTATTTACGATTATTGCTTTGTAATTATGATTTTTCTTTGTTTATGAAACGCTTCATTAGGTCAGAGTGAATTAGATTATACGATATGAGCGCTCTATTATAACTGGTGATTAATATTGAATATCATCTAATGACTTGACGCCTAATTTATTGATTTGTCAGATAAAGAAATTACACGCACTTACGTACGCGCGTTCCTCACCCCACACACAAACATATATATATATATATATATATATATATATATATTATATACGCACACACAGAGACAAACAGACAGAGAGAGAGAGAGAGAGAGAAACGCATACACACACACAAGAGAGGCGCGCGCGCACACACGCATATATATATATATATATATATATATATACCCCTCTCTGTTCTTATTTCTTCGTCTTAGAACGATGTTTAGGAAGATGGTCTCTGTCTGTCCAGTCCTACACTGTCCTGTGTTAATATAATTCATTTATCATTTAAATAATTAAATAAATGTGGTTCGTCTTAGAAATACAAAAATAAACTACAACAGCTGGTCACATACTAAAACAGCTGTGAAGCAACGGTTAGAATAGGACACGCGGTAGCTGCACTGGTAGTATTAAGTGCAGTACGTAACAAACCGCAATAAAGGAATATTAGCTGACGTGAAACAATGTTAAAACAACGAAACTATCTATCACTCACATATAAACGACGCTGTTAGCCAAAGATTGTAGGCCTAACTTACAGCTGTACGCAAAATATACATTCGCCAGGTGGCAGCACTTTATGGCCGTTACCGTGTTATTTGAATTATAATTCCTTTCAGTAACATTTACAGTGTGTGTGTGTGTGTGTGTGTGTGGAGGGGGGGGAGAGGGTCTAAAATGGATGTAATATAACATTAGTTGGCACCATGATTGCAAATGTGATGTTTACTAATTAAATATATATATATATTTAAAAAAATTCTAAACCCTTAGTTATATAGGCCGAAGCCCTAAGTAGCCATCCGCAGGAGCAACCTTTAAAGTTCCTTACTGTTTCAGAGATACAAAAAAATCTCCGCCAATTAAACATTTAGAAACTTGTTCTAAATGACGTCAATATTTACTGTTCTTGTAACAGCGAAACATTGTTAAGTAATAAATAAAACAACACATAACGTTGTTATGATACAAACAGTCTGAGAAGGTAATGAGAATAGTAGAAAGATGGTATACACTCCCTTTAGACTTTGACCGGTAATCGAATGACGTTTTATCTAAATAGATACTATAACTTTGTGCTGTCTATTATGTTAATGCACGCCTCCGTTGTACCAAGATGACGTATAATTGAGCCGTATAGCCGTCGTAGCCGTATAGTGGATCAGTGAACACCGTCTGCGCTGCGTGGGCATATAGCGTTATTTCCCAGTAGAGTCAGTCGTTCGGGCCGAAGCAATTTAGTGGCGGATGAAACATATCCCAGACACTGGCAACACGGGAATTCGAAGTCTGGAGGTCGGTAGTGAAAATACTGTCGTCTGAACTCAGAAACCCGAAGAATATATTCCATGGAAGTCTGTCAAGCAAGCAATTCACCTTTGATTTGTCTAAGTAAGCGATTTTATACCTGTGTGAACATGTTATCGCTCACCAACAGGTGAACACTTTCACGTATTATTATTATACGTATATAGTCTCTACGTATAGACTTATTGGCCATAAACAGCAACAGCACCAACAGCAATAACAACAACATAATTTATGTATTAGGAACACTGATACACAACATAAGATCAATATTACTTGTTAAGTCACGGATCAATATTTAATGGTTTCATGTTATATCAATTTATCGTTATCTCGATCAAATGAATCAAATGTAGGTGTCAATATTCCGAAAGCCCAATGTTTCAGTTCTATAGCTTTTACCACACAGAGACACACCCACACGAGAGAGAGAGAGAGGGGGGGGGGTGAGGGAGAGAAAGAGAGAGTTTTATCAGAACCATAGTGTTAAGAGTGTGAACATCACCAGCCCAGCTCCCACATTGTTTAATAGCAGGAAGTCCTCCAGACACCTACACACAACCTACCCGCGAAAACGCTCTTTATAGAGAAATTAGCAGTTACATCTTTGGGTATATTAGAAAAACACGGTGATTGATTACCTTTGTGGAAGACATCTAACGAGATGTGTGTCAGTGTCCTAACGCTACATATGTATGTCATTGATGTAATATATTAGGTAGCTATTTTTGGCTATTAGTCTACCATTCTCTTACCTAATGGATGTAAAATAGTCATAAACTTGTCATACTTTCCTATTTACGACTAATAAATCTTGTTTTTGCGGTACGTGATCGCCAAGAATTGTCTTCGAGCTAGAAAACAGTAATTATTACACGTGTACGTTATGATAATATTTTTCTTTTCCCAGACTTGAATTATTTATGTTGATTCCCCTGCAATTTGTCTCATCCCCGGGGACCTTGGAGTATTTATTACGATGAATTGTTAATATGCTATATGAATTTGTCAAACACGAAACAAAAAAAAAAAATAAATGATCTGGAAGAAACTGAACGCAAGCATTTTGGCGTGCGCACACAAAACCTCTGAAAAACCCAGAAACCTTTATTTTTCCTCCAAATATATATTTATTTATGAAAATATTTATTTATGAAAATTACGCTATAAACACAAATTTGCATAACGTCATAACCAGTTAATGAAACTGATTATATATATATATATATATATATATATATATAATACAAATAACATGTGTCTGATACGTTTTGATAGAAGAAAGTCTGGTATCAATACTTTACCTGACCAGAAGCCAAAGCAGCTACTTCATTTAAAAGAAAATTTATGTATTTATAGCCCTGATAAATAGCTCAGTCAGCTAAAACGAGATATTTTGATAAACAAAAATTTGTCAAAATTAAGATTAGTTGATAAGCCAAAACTGATTATGTAGATTAAACAAAATCTCTTCTAGCTAGAATCATTTATTGACGTTAAAACAAATAAATAATAAGGTATTTAGATATCATTACAATCTGGATTTTTTGCTTTCATTTATCAGGATTGTTATTAAACTGACACCTACTCTTCTTTTATTATCACTGTATAGTGATCACATGACCTGCCCGCTCATGTTCCTACTCTTACACGCAAACATAGAGAGAGAGAGAGAGAGACAGCGCGATATATATATATATATATATATATATATATTGCCCATTGTCCATTTAATGTGATCAGCTGTAATACAATAAACACTACCTGCTCACCCTAGTCACAATTTGCTAAAGTGATCTGCAAGTATAACACCAAACTTGATGACATTATGGAATAGTTTATATTTGTGATATTCACCTGGCTGTCTCACGCCGTCCTAGGTGACTGTCACCAAGTCAGCGTTAGAAATATTGTTTATCATTAAACCTGGTCACAATGTGCTGAAAACCATTAAGGGAATCATCTATAATCAATAAAATGTTGTAATAATACAACTGGATCTGATAATTATAGCGATGAAATTCACTGATTGTTTGCCTTTCACAAGAAATCACGGGATTATTTTATAATACTTTAATGTTAGAACAATATCACACACACACACACACAACATATTCTCGGTAACGACATACACAATGAATTGATAGCTAGTTAAAGTTATCGGCTATATTTATACTAATTTTGCTTAAAGGAATACGTATAGTGAGTTTAAGTTATTCATATCTGCAAGAAAAACCAAAATTTTGTTAAGCTGTTAATTGTGTGTGAAAATTATTGAATAGAATAGTACACAGTCACGTTTGCAACCAAAATAAATATATGAAACTTGCTCGTTATTGCGTAATTTAGTGTTATAATATCTTGTTTAATTTATACTGGGAAGTGTCTGAACTAACGACCTATAGAATTAGATGTTTGGTTCAGCAATCCCGCCAAATTGTTCCGAAAACACCTGCCCCCGACGTCATATTCTAGATTTCCCCCCGTCCGGTTTTTACAAGTTGCCGTACAACTCACTACATGGAGCGATTCAGTTTGCCGTATCTGCATCGATACGCAGCCGCAGGACAAATCGTATGCCGCATCCGGACATATGGAATCGAGCACGTCTGTTTACGTGCTGTTCAATGTTTGCCGTATTCGCATGCCGCATCCCGCATAGATCTCCCGCGTATATGGAATCTCAGCTTAACTAAATGTTTCCAGCTTTTTCAGACCTGTTCCCGAGAAAACCGAATAGATCTACCTTTTAACATCGGTTGTACCTTTTCTTATACAATATTATGTAATGAAATGTTTGATCAAAGTTTACTGATACTGTATATGTGTTGTTTAATCTATTTCTGAAATGTATGTGTGCTTTCCACAGTTTGTACAAAGCCACGTGTGCGTTTATTTTGTGTTTTAGGTCCTCGATTGACGCGCCGACCATGTAAACATCAGGGTGTCTAACATGGGTGTCGCACGTGTAAAGTGAGCGACATTAGACGATGTCTGATAGGACGTAGATAGACGCCGTCTCCCGAAGGAAGGGACTGCATGTATTAGTTCAAATGGGCGATAATTGGAGAAGTTTATACAATCGCGTTATGCCGCCTTTGTCGTTCGTGTTCGCTTCTCTTCTTTGGCGATGTAAGACGCTCGCTCCTGATTGGCTCAGATAGTTCCCATTTCTGTGACGTAGCTTTCGTCAAGCAAGCGATCCCCATCGACGTTCTTCCCTCTTTCCGACCACGCTTATCACCCAAACGTCCCACGTAACCGTAAAACATCATTTATCTTATCGTAAAATTATTCAGGATACCCACAAAATGGACATAGGGCTAGGTACTGTGGCCTAGTGCCTATAGTGCCATGGGCGGGCTAAAAATTGAAGGGCCAGAGGAGGGGCCTCTCTACATAAAAGCCTAGGAGCAGACTTGAGATACCCTCATAATACGTTAATAATGTACTATAGTGATAAGCTCCATGTCTTGGAATCAAATCCTAGTATTATGATTATCTAAGGGATGTTTCATTATGTTATTTCCCTAGGAAATAGACCTTTGATTTTATGTGTCAGAAGTAACAAAGGTTTATATAAAATTAATAATCTGAGTATGAAGTTTGTGTTATTTCTAATAATTCTCCAAGATTAAGATATTGTTCCATTTTGTCAGAGATTCTCTATCAGTTGGTTTATTAAGAAGTCAAATATTTTGTTTAAATCTACTTTTAATTAAATAATACGTTATTTCTACGCTAGTTTGCAGCAATTTTATTGGTTTGAAATACCACAAAGTGCTTGCTGGATCCAGTATTGTTGTGTTATTATTAAGTCTACTCATTAAAACCTTATATACTGTAATCAAAATATTTCCCTACATACAATTTAAGTAAAACATATTCAACTCTCAATTAATCGAGGCTGAAAAAATATTACCTGGGACAACACGACTACCTGGATAACCAAAACACCCCTCAAATATTTCCTGAGATATGCAAAAACTAAAGAATGTTCTTCAAATTTATTTACAAATACAAGTATTTCATAAACATTCGCAAGCAAATCTTCATTTATTTTAAGTGCTATGAATAAACAATATTTTCATAACATTGAATAGAGTGTCATTAAGAAATATAAAGATTGCATGTAGTTGTTTTATGTGTCTAAACCGAACCGGGATTTGTGCCATTATCATCATCAGGAAACCAGTTGACTAACATTTTGAACACACAATTCACTGAAACGTGCACGATAACAACAGAAACTAGAATGAAGTCATGGATTATAAGTGAGCATTTGACATCATTATCTACTAAAGATTTTATGTCCTCAATCCACTGCCACATGCTATCATTTTTAACTGGCATCGATTCAAAATATTTAACAGGATTGGATCTGACACATGAAAAACTTAACAGATCCACTTAGAACTGCTATAAAATCCAGACAGTCAATTAGTCATACAATAATATGTCCCTTTGAAGCAAAAATATATTGTTACATGATAAAGTCAAGTAGATAAAACACATGAATGATTGAGAGTAAATTTCTTTAGCCTTGGGAGATGAGTGATTTGTATAGCCTTAGAACTGGTAACACCTTGGACATATGGCTGAAGAGGGACTTCATAGGGAAACACCCCACAAACACAGGCAGAAGTCGGATTTGAACACATAACCTGGAGCACAATGCTTTAACATCCATGATATTGGAGTCTCCTATAATGGAGAGTAAACTGCATAGGTAAGTTTGAGAAGTCATCATATACGAGTGATATAGTATAAGAGCTTTGTCTTAACATATGGCTATACGCAACAGTTAGCAACTAAATAGAGCAAAGGGTTTAATTATTCCCAAATACCTGACGTTATAGACAAATCAAGTATAAAATTAGTAAGCTGAAAGGAACCATTTTAGAATGGACAACCTCACAGGTATAACCAATCTGGAGAAGCTAGCCTTATAGATATTGTGATGTTTGTAGATTGTCATCAAGTATATTATTAATAAATCACAGATACAACCTTGACCATCTGGTTTATTCTCTAAACTGTTTCCGGTCCGTTACAATTCTAAATACCAACATTAAGTCCTCGATATAATTAATTGTGGACTGTTATGGATTGACAACATTACAGATATGTCCATTCTAGGATAAGCAGCCTAACATTTAAAGTAAGCCTTAATTCACTGTGGTACAACCTACATTAATATGAATATCATACATATAGACCAACAAGCAATATTGATAGGCATATAGACCAACAAGCAATATTGATAGGCATATAGACCAACAAGCAATACTGAAAGACAAAAAAGTCAACGAGCAATATTAACAGACAGATGGACAGCTCAACATAGCAATACTAACACACCAACAGATAGGAATATTGACAGACAAACAAACAGCCCATCGCAGCAACTTTGGCATGCAGACAAATAAGCAGACAGGCAGAAAACAAACAAATAACCCATTTACCACAATATTGGCAGACAGACAAATGGCTTGTATAACAATATTGACAGACGGCTCATTTTAACAATATTGACTGACAGCTCACCATAGCAATGTTGACAATCGGAAAAATATCCTGGCACAGGTTTTTTTTTATTTATTGAGTGGATCTCCTCCTAACACAGGGTACAGCGGCTTCAGCATATAATGAAGTAGCTTTTGAACCTGAAAAGGGAAAGAAATTTTTTTTATAGAAATAAGTATTTATAATAATTTGTTAACCAAATTACCTGATTTGATAATATCACTTCTATGTGTACAGTATTGATAAATCCAACAAGTTGACACAGAATTAATACAACATTTATTTCTACTTGCCTCCATTGTACTTTGGCCGACAAATCTGATCAAACAACCGTGTATCATTCCTGTTTTAACTGAATACTTGAGCTCACTAATACTTGTAATGGATGCGCAGTCATAGGTATCATCTGTCAACAGAAAATAGACCAAACAGTCGCAAAAGTATTCAAACTCGATGAGAAACCTAAACATTATGCTCTGTCATTGAGAGAACTACAACAATTTGGATATAATTTACTACTGATTGTTCTAAATAAAAGATGTGATTAATAAATAAGCCAACAAGTGAACCGACCATAATTCTTGTGCTTGCCTAATACATTCAGAAGTTTCTTGACTAATGGCTGTAACAAGGGGCCTAACAACAGCAATGTTCCAGTTATCTATAATGGATGTAAATTAAACGGTGTAACTAATTAGTGTGGTGGACATAAAGATATATTAAGACAACAACACGCAGATCATTAAACAGTTCAGAGTGTATATTCATATAAATATATACGATACTCATTATGTTTCAATAAATCATATTTTCCTATGAAGAAGAAACTCATCAATGCACACTTGATATAACAAAGTTGGCAAATGGTATGTAGTCAATTTTACCATTTTGTTCACAATTTATGCCATTGTTGAAATAGACATATTTATTTTGGATTAAATTAAAACAGACAACACAAATATTATTGCTGTATTAACCTGATATTGTTCCATGGCCTTGGCAACAGACTGATGGGGTGAATCTTTCAGACAAAGTGCCTCTTTATAGAGAATCTCGCCATCAACTTCAACAAGATTAGAAGTAGTTATACTGAAATGGTGAAATAGTATGGGAGAATTATTCTATAGCATGTTACTGTGATTTGTGGCGACATCTGGGGATTAACTGATACATCTCATTAATATATATAATGTAGCATGGCAGTTAGAAAATTTAAGACGTGGGATAATGAACTCTGGCTTTCTAAAAGCTGTAACATTTGTGTGCAAGAAGGCCCAGTGATCACACAGACACACACACACACTGTCTATGATGGGAACATGAATGAAAAGGGACCAGATCCTGACACTTGTAGGATGTGTGTTATGAGTGTGTGAGTGACACAAATACATTTACCTACTCCCCTACGTTAATGACAGAAACATCTGACAAATACAAGTAATAATGAAATTCTACATGGTTATTGAGAGAGAGAATGACAGAGAGAGAGAGAGAGAGAGAGAGGAGAGGAAGATTAAAAGAATGTGTGTGTGTGCATGTCTGCATGTGTGATAAGACATATGTTGGGTTTATTGAAGGACAAGGTCAAGTCGTGAATTTGAACACTACCAAAGGAAAGCCCATTCCCACCCCAACAACAACACACACACACACACACACATCTTTTTACCTATCAAACTGCCAGATCTCTCCCCGTGCTACACGACCCGCTGTCAACCAGTCTAACAATACCAGGTTTGAGTCAAGAGACATGGACACTCTCTGAAATATACACAGTTCTACAGTAAGTAAATCTTAGATATTAGTTAATCGTGCAATATCGTAATCCTTTTACAGATAAAAATGGTTTTATTTGGCTACTCAATGGATCTAATTATCTTCAACTTGGGGGGAATTCAAAGACAGTCTCTCAAAATCAGTTTAATGGTTCCGAGATCAAACAATCAAAAAGTCCAGAAGCATCATGAATATCGTTTGCTCTCCCTTGCTCCCCATATGTTTTATTTTGATGAAAAAAGTCAACATATCATACCCAGGGCCGGAAAATTGGTTGCCTGGATGTCTGGGGCAAGTATATTTTCATGCCTCTCTGAGACAAAAATTTACCAAATATGCATGTGTGCATGCCTGATGAGCAAACCAATTAAAATAATTGATTTTTCCTGCTGCATTCCTATACTTATAATCCACATTGCAAAGCTGGCTGTGAGTGCTTGCTATGCCTAAAGCCGAGATTCCACATATGCGAATGCGATATTGCGGTATCCATGTGTTTCGGACTCCCCTCTCACCTTCTTACCTATTTTTGGAAAGCCTGCCTGGACACTCGAATTGGATGGTTGAATCCAGAATGTTATAACCCGGGTCGAAATAATATAGATTCAACCATCCGATTTGCATTTGCATCAATCACTACATGGGGTGGTCCATTTTATCACATTTGGAAATCACATATGCAGTCACACATATGGAATCTCGCTTGTACATTTACATGTTTTCCATTTTTGGTCGGATTCATATAACACATAGACTCTAACGCGTATATGGAAACTCGGCTTAAAACCACACACTGCCTATTTAAATGGTGTGGCCGATTAAAAGCTGTATTCATTGCAGTTTACTGGCTACACCTTCTTGGTAATTTAAAATTTTATTTATATAGTGAGAGTGAAAGCGGCTAAGGGTAACTCAGCGAAGCAGCATTAGGCTTCACTGAATAAACCCTTTCTTATCAAACACTTTTCTATTTGTCGATTTTTATTGCAAATACATAGTATATGTAGGCAGGTGAAATATAGCAGATTAAAAGTAAATGATAATTTTGGATCAGGTGAAAATTTGCTGGGCATGAGAAAACATTTGTTGGGCAAGTGCATTTCCAATCTACTTGCCTGGGGGCAACTGAATTGAAAAAATATTTTTCTGGCCCTGTCATACCTGGGTCTGTGTAAATCTTGCAGCTTTAAATGGTATTATTGCATGTGGTATGATGGCTAATAGAGCACCTTGTCCAATAGTACAGCTGAAGTCTTGTCTTGTCATCTTGCCTTCTTCACAGCAATAAATCTGAAGAAAGAAGGTCTCATATTATAAATAAAATACTATAATAATAATAATAATGTATATTTAATAAGTGCCCTTACTAGCATGAGCCATTCAAAGGCACTGTACAAATAATATGTAATATAATAATACCCCAAATCAAAAAGTTGTTCAACACATAAAAATCTGATTTTGGTTATGTTGGTCAAAGCATTTTAACAGTGCTGTATGTTTATGTCAATAATGGCATGCTCACATTCAAAATTTGCATATATAAATATTGATGTTATAATTATTATAGATTTTCAGCAGGGTTGGCATGTTTCTTCCATGGATGATAAAAAACTTTTTCTATTACGGAAGAAATACTTTCTTCCCTTCCATTTCGGGAAGAAATAGAAGCAACTCAAAAATGGTACAAAATCATCGTCCAAATTTAGATTTGCCATTTTCAAATTTGACAAATATTAATATATTTTTCATGCTAGTCATACGTAAATGCACTTTTAAAAATTGTTCAGGTAATACGTCTATTGCTAACTGAGATTTAATACGCATTATCTGACAATTTCAGATAATATACATATTACCTCATTATAAAGATTTACTGTAACAGTCAATTCCATTTTGTCAATTCCACATAAAACTGGTCAATTCCAATTCAATTCAAAAGACTCTTTTTAGCACTACTCTGAGTACCTACTCTGATTACCTACTTGGAATACATACTCTGAGTAGTTTATATTCCAAGTAGGATTGTCATGGAAGAAATATTTCTGAATTAAAAAATTAAATGATAAATTAATTTGTGGATTCAACTTTTTTGTAGGAAACTTCAATTCCAAATAAAATTATCAATTCCATTTTTTTAAATAACCAATTCCAGAATTGACCATCAATTCCAATTCTGGAATTGAATTGACCCCATGTCTGACATATATATATATATATATATATATATATATATACAGTGTGGGACATTAATGCTCGACCACTACCAGTGTTTCAAGGCTAGGTCTAGTATCAGTGCCATAGTACTCGACCGGCCAGTCTAGTGATTGGATGTCAAGGAGTCACTGACTTGATCACTATATCAGGCATTGATTTTGCATATGAGATTTGTTATTGTTTATATTCATTTGCTGGGAATAGAAAAATAATATGAAAACATAATATTTTACACCTCCTGATATACAGTTTGATATAACTGTATCATGTTAACTGCAATTTGTCTTTAGTTTGCATTACCTTTGTTGTCATTCAATCATGGCAATGGTTTGTCAATTATTAGTTCAGATCTGCTTAGAATGGAATTACTCGTTACCTAAAGACCAATGATATAGTCTGCTTCAGATCTGGTTATGGCTGGTGAATAAAGGTGTGCTTTGAAATATGCTTTACCCCAAATGGAATAGAAAAAAAGCTAAATTCAACTTTCCTGACAGACCAAATTTCACCAGTTTTTTATCTACAGTATACAGATTAGACTTTAAAACAAAGACAAATGTATTATGCATACACACTAAATGTCTAAAATCCTTCAGCGGGAATTTCAGTGGGTTTTTTTCTATTTCAATTACTGTCATGTTTTCTGGGTATACAACTTTGTTAAAAATGTGGAAATTTGTAAAAGGAGTGAAGGAGCCAACTGTACAGAAATTTAAATACTACATAAATTGGTTGTGTGGGTAGAAAGGTCACAATAAGTTTTGTATTTCATGGATCAGTTTGAGCTGGCAGCCATCTTGATAATTAATTATGCAATAGTATATACATGCATGTTCAGTGACTGCAAACAGAGAGTGGAGACGTCAGAAAGAACTTATGAATGACAATATTTCACTGGGCAAAGGTATGTCGGAGTTGACTAAGAGATAAAAGATAGTACCGAAGATTCATGATGATTCAATATAAGGTTATTGAATGCTGCCAGGGGATAAACTCTGCATACGTATGAACATGTTTGCGCCATTTTAATGAACCATTGTCAGTTACAATTATGATATTTAAAATGTTTTTAAATTTTTAAATCAAGGTATTTCACACAAAGAAAACAATTGAATATGCTGAAACTATGGGATAAATCTGAAAAAGGATATTGACAACCTAAGAATAACTTTTACGTGTATTGGTGCATTGCAAACAGGCTGACATAATTAACTCAGTGATCAACTCGTAATGTTTAACTTTCATGGAGTTCTGAAATATGTAACTTTTGCACTCACTTGGTCTAGTGTCAGCACAGCCGGTCTAGTGTTAAAATATTGTAGTAGACCTGTAGGTCCAGTAAGGCTATAAGTTAGTTTCACACACTGTTTTATATATATATATATATATATATATATATATATATATATATTAAATAGACCTTACAGGGTGGGTTGATCTAAATCAATTGATTTCAATCATTGAAAGTGACACTTCCTAAATTTAGCTAATACAGTAGAGGGGGATAATCCTCAAACAATAGCACCATCATTTAAATCACATGAAGTCACATCTATCTTCTCAGTGCTTAGTGGGACATGACATGAATTTCTTTGTACAGTGGAGTGGAGGTGGTGAATATAAAATCCGTCTGCATTGTTAGGCTACTGTATCTCTTGGCCTAGGAGTATTTTCCCCATTTCTTCCCGAAAGAAAGGTTTTCTTCCCAGTAAAAACCCATTTCTTCCCATGGGAAGGGAAGAAATACCTTTCTTCCGGGAAGAAACCCAACCCTGATTTTCACAGAGTCTCAGTGTATAATTGATGCATATAAGACTAACCATGGGTGAGATATTAGTTCCTCAGAATGTCATTTAATTATGTTACTCAAAAATACTGCCTATAGCACTGCAAACCTTTTAATTTTGATTATTTATTTTTACATAAAAATATTATCTCTATGTAGATAACAGCTGATGTATGTTGTATAGAACAACATGGATAATCAGTATAAAGCAATGAGAAACAAATTATAGCCAGCATCAACTTGTATACTGACTAAGAAAGGCTTGATCATCATATTATAAGACATCCATGCATCAATTATTAGATGCCATTCAATAACATATATATGAGCCTCCACCGGCTGTAATAATATATGGTGCTCTGATGGCACAGAGGTTAGAGCAAATTCCAGGTCTTGATTTCAAATCCAGGTCATACCTGTGTTTGTGGATTTGTTTCCTTAAGGAGTCACCCCTCTGCCACATGTCCCAGGTGTAACCAGCAGTGAGGTTAAATAACCCAACCACTGGCTGTAATACAACTAGGTTTAGATGTTTAACCTCGCTGAATAAATGACATTGCATGATGTGACCTTTTTAAGAATTGACGTACAAACTGGTTTTAGTTTTCTGACCATCTTACATCATCATCATCATCACAGTCGATAGAACATCAAGCTTAAAAGAAGTTAGAAGAAATAACAACAGTGAATATGACATACGATACCTTGGTAGATGACTGTGATGTAAGTAGAGCACAACATTGCTCTCCAACATCCAGCTGTAGTTGCAGCTGATCTCCTTCCACTAAGCCACCTCCGTACGACATGAAGTACACCCACTGACACATGCTACTACTGGAATACTGTGGAATCATTATCTTCGCCTACAAAAACATTAACTCGTCATTTTACCATTTGTAGAATGCCATAAATGTGACCTCCCTCTTCTAAAATACTAACCATATACATCAGTCATCAAAATAAGGTTAAATATCCTGGTTACAAGTTTGAAAGTTATGTCTTCGGTATCCAATTCATGTTATAGCTAACACATTCTGCATCCCACCAAACAAATAAAGAAATTACAGGATAACTGTACTGAATCTTGACAGCTCCAGATGTCTGGAAGTTTTCAAGGGCGATGCCATACTCATAGTCTTTGTTATCTAAGTATTTCTGTTCTTCATCCGATTTCCACTTCACAGAGAGGTTCAAAAATGACACATGCTTTCCCTATTCGGCCATCCATCCTGTAACTGAGAAATATGACCATTAATTGGGATACCTAATTCTTATGAAGGAAAAAAAAAAATATGTGTTTTGTGTTTAAAATGTCATCAAGTTACACCTGCTTTTATAAGCTAAAACGTACCTTCAGTGTCATACAATAAATTATTATTTCAAAATTAATATAAGCTATGTGCCCTTTAAAAGATAACTCGATTTACTGCACAATGGTCTGGTTACTTTTAACAGCTAAATATGCAAATAATTATTTAAGTGAAACTTATTTAACACATAAACAATATATGTTTTGACTGTATAAAAAGGGTTATAGCCACTGTAACTAGCCAACCTAAACATGCACTTATCTATACCTGCTTATATTTAATTACCTAGTATAAGGACTCAATTGTAGACAATGCACCAAAAGGGCCAATTAAAGGACTACTGTAACTATAGTTATTGTTTCTGTTATATATATATATATATATATATATATATATATATATATCATTGACATATTTATGGTTAACATTTATATATTTTAGCAACAATACTGTTTCAGATAATAGAGCTATATTATACATACTTGATGAAAGTATTAATAATAATATGATAATAAATACTGAGTTAGAAAAAGAGTAATCTCAATTGTACAGACTAGTGTTATTGTTTTATTATATATACTAATATAGATCTATATCTATATATCAGATTACTGTATATCACTGGGTATAAATCACTCACACACACACACACACTATATATATATATATATATATATATATAACCAGTTACTGATATAGTGGTCACTTTGTAAGTTTGTTTATCAGCACGTAGGAGGCCAGACTATAATTGTATTTGTTTTGGCTGATCTCCAAGAATAAGCATACATTATATAAATCATTAAAGTCCCCCTTTACTACCGCCTAAGGCTAAGACTAGACCTTGATATGTACGGATAATAACATAATGATAATTAATTTGGTGAGTTGACTTGACGTTGGCTATCGCGAGTTTATATTTATTTAGCGTGAAAATGAAATCGTTCAATCAAGCCATTAAACTTGAACACAGTTATTGGACTATGACATATTACGACCTCTAGATGGCGAATATAATAGTCATTTATTATTTCATTTACATATCAAACAAAGTATATGCCTGGTTATTGATTGGATTCTTATATTATCGCCCACGTAATTCGTAAACGCCAACAAAATAGACTCTAATGTCAACATGGCGTTTTTATTAAGTTTCGGAGGTCACAGTCTCATATTTCGTCCACAAGACAAAATCAACATCATTACACACAACTTATAGGCACCAAAGCTTACCTTATCCCCGCTGGTGTATGGCGGCTGAGACACTACTTTTGCCTGTTTTAGGGAAAGGAGAACATGTTCCTGGAACAGCTTGCCTGATAAAGTAGCTGAGGCTCCTAGTATACAATCTTTTGAGGGGAGACTGGATAAACACTGGAGGGATCAGAATCTGGTTATTAATTATGAGGCAGCCCTGAGGTTGTGTCACAAATCCAATTATGAACAAACAGCCCTAAATTTCTACACAAAATCGGACGAGGATCTGGACACACAGGACGAACAACCCACGTCCAGTATCTATTTAAGTAAACCTTTTTAAAACATAGGATTTTTAAGCAAAGAAAATACAGAGAAACCTTTTGCCCCTTAGCCGTTAGGTCTTTTGCCCCTTTACACGATCGACCTTCTATGCTGGGAACATTCCCAGCTGATTGTTGATTTGTTTGAACACTTTTTTTAGTATAAGTATACCCTTCATTACACACTTTCACACCATCTCTGTTATTTGTTATTATCTCCATCATTATCAAAATAGATGTATGATATGCACAGAACTATATCAGCACTATTTGTAGGGATTCAATTTCTTAATTACTCAAAACTATCATCCGAGATCTGCTTGCTAACTGTTCTCTTTATACATTGTTAGTCATCTCAAGATCTGTTTGCTGCAAAGATATATATATATATATATATATTATGGCTATAATCAGTGGTTTCTTTTTTTAATATATTTTTTTTTTGGGTGACTATATTCTCTTTATTCTTTGTCTGTCATCAGCAATTGCAATTATGATGATCCCTTGACCAGAAAGATGATTTGGAACAGACCTGAGTGTAATAGCATAAGGGGAGATTCTTAGTTCCAGAGAGTGTGTCATTAATTACCATTGATATAGGTACAATGAAACATTGGTTATATTGCATATATATATATTTATATATATATATATATACATAATCTTGTAAAAGACATTTACCAATGTGATGTTTGTAGATTGTCATCAAGTATATTATTAATAAATCACAGATACAACCTTAACCATCTGGTTTATTCTCTAAACTGTTTTTGGTCCGTTACAATTCTAAATACCAACATTAAATCCTCGATATAATTAATTGTGGACTGTTATGGATTGACAACATTACAACCAATTTATGTATTATGATTATTATTATTAATTAATCATATACCTATTTATTTACCTTTATCATTTTTATGAACAATGGCAAATTAAAAATATAACACAACAAAATAAGTTTATTGTACATTGATCAAAATTTTTATTGTAGAAATCAAACTTTTTAAAGCTATATGTGGCAAAGACCAAGGTGCAAAAGACCAGGTGACCAATTAAAGAAGGGGGCAAAAGAAAAATAACACTACATTTTGTAGGGATCATTTTGATTGTTGGTTAATCTTCAGGTCAAAGGTGTTTATGGCCACATGAGTAGAGCTTGAGACCATTTACCTATAGCTATAGTCATTCTATGCCGGAGGTGGCGGGTTCGCGCCTCGGCTGTGGCACTATTGTAAGGCGGAGTGTTTCATCCAGTCAGGTAATTGGCAAGGTTTTCTCCACAGAATATGCCATATATTCTAAATTTATTTAGAATTAGTTTCCGTGGTGAAGCTATAAATTACACACCACATGCGTCTCCCTCATTTGAGGTTGCCAGCCACATTATAAATAACTGCCATTTCGGCCAGGTAGATTATTTATTCCTCCAAAACTTAGTCATTTGTAATTATGATATAAATTAATCTTACCGAGTTTATGGATTTATGGGAAGATAATCTCTGATACAAATTAAAGTACTCCGTTTTCAATCAGAGTATGCCTGGAATATGGCATAAACTTATTACTGCTAATACTAGTAATAGTAGGGTCTCTCCATGGTCTAGCTGATAGTCTGATTATATAGTCACAGATCTGTAGTACTTTGGTTCAAATCTGGGCCAACCTATATATATATATATATATATATATATATATATGTGTGTGTCTAAAAAGAAGATGTACGTGTTTAGTTGGCCTCATTATCTTTCGAGGTGGTGTATTACATTTAGCTTATCGTATATCTAAAAGTGGCTATATTTAGAGCCACCATCATATGTAAAAAAATTACTATCACTGCGACCTCCTTAACGATGTCCCCCAAACAGTCCATTCAGAGTGGTGTTTTCTTCAGTATCAATTAAACGCTATTTGATTAATCGTTTTAATGTCACATTCATTTACTGTAATGCTAACTCTATACTGTAACAGTAGGCTACTCATCTTCGAATCTGTCTTCCTTATTCTTTAGCAATGCCATCTCGATCACCATCAAATTTGTTTTTAGTAAAATCAAGTTACCACATTCCATGCTCTCTACAATATGATTGTATTGATCAACTTAAGTTATTTATGGTGAGCAATTAAGGCTGTGACAGATTTTCAATTCAATTTATTTATTTCAACATTCATAATACATAATTTTAATGAAATCAAACACAGTCAGAATGTTGAAAAGGAAGATGCTTGAAGCATTGCTTATATAATGCATCTCCCCTGTTACTGAAACAATAAACTGAAAATGCTCCGCCCACTTTATTATATATAATTCAATGAATGTAAATATTTTGACAATACTAGATGTTGACAAAAAGGTGATTTGGTTATCATCTTAATACCAAATACGATGATGGGTCGTTATGACAGCACAGGAAAGATGACAAATCGTTATGACACGTAAAATGATTCCATATCACGAGATATTAGGAGACCCAAGATTATTTATACTTGGAGACATATGACATGTAACTGACTGTAGCTGATTTAGGTTTCCAATATAGACGTATTTGTTAGTTAGCGACAAATAGTGCACCATTCACCAGTGAAGATTAAACCGAAATACAATGTACGTTATCGATGTAGAATGTACAGAATCATTTATAGCATCGTCATCCAAAGGTTATTATGAATTCGAAGTAAAAGATGAAATATAAAACATCCATCAGGCATAACCACACACACACACACACAAAAAACATGCTAAAACTCGATCACCTCTCATGGCACGAATAGAACATAAAAATACGCCTCACCTTGTCTCATTTCTAGGTTAATCCTATTAACAGTGCATTTGGGTCAAACGAATTTTATGATGAAAAGGTCACACGTTACGTCACAACGTTGAACGAATGTTAAAGTGACATCGCATTGAGCACTTTGTTATTTAACACCGGATTGTATTATTATAAATAAGTGTTATGCCTTATTTGTGTCCATACGATACGTCTTGTCGTGCGTTATCCGTGTCCATACGATACATTATGTTATCTATGTAATCTCTGTCCAAATGATACATCTAAGGTATGTCCATGGTATCTCTAGAGACCTTGATCGATACGGTTCAGCGACCAGCAAATTCCATGTAAAAATGATGTCTTGCTTTTCAGAAAGTAACTGTGTTTGCTTATGCCGTTTTAGTTGGCCTAAATTACCGTCTACGAAGCTTCTCGTCTGTAAAATCAGTTTTAGACAACAACTCGATCGTGCTCCATTCCCATCTCCGAGTCTATGGTACATATCTAGTGTTTTTATTTGGTTTTAATGCATCAGTCGAATTTAAACCAAAATATTTGCATATGTTTCCCCTGCGACGCGGCTATGAATTATATATAATATAACCATTTTCATGGACCTAACAAATTCATAATAACCAAACTATCCGCCGTTTTTAGTGTTCATTTATGCAAATTTAAAAATAAGAGACTGTGAAACGAAACAAATCAGATCAAACCAACTTCTGAACATGAGAACCACGAATAAAGACAATTGGCCACCGCCAACCTTCTGATGCGGTAGCCACCAACCTTCTGATACGGGCACACCAACCTTCTGATACGGGCGTATCAAATCCAACCTTCTGATAGCGGCACACCAAGTCGAACATTCTGATACGGGATCATCAACCTGATACCAACACTGTTAATTCGCGCATTGGTTAGAGTACCGCGCATCAAACTTCTAGGTCAGAATTGGAATCGAACCAAATATTTGTGGGATAATTCCCTAGACCGAGACTAAACAAACCACTCACTCACTCACTCACTCACCCCAACCTTCTGATAAGGGTACCGTCTAACTTTTATGACATTCTAGCAAACAAGGCTGAGAAAAGTAACAGATGCAGTCTTACCTGATTCAAGACTCACGAGAACTGAACTACATTTAGACCAAACACAGAAGAAGACCAAGAAAAATAAGCTCTGTATATATATATATATATATATATATATCGTCGACTGTCCACACATGTACTTGTTTTCGGTCATAGAATGAACCTTCTGTACTGGCTGGTCATTAACCCTTCCGCAACTAATGTCACTGACTTTATTTCGTTTACAGCTTCAAGGTTACCCATCCTGATTAACATAAAGTTGACTGGACTAGATACATTAGCCTTGATGTTTTCCAAACATTAAGTCAAAATTTATTTTGCATCGGAAGATACGAATGATGAGCCTAAATATCAGTTGAAGCTTGAAACTGAAAGGTATATCAGGTCACACACACACAGGAGTGTCTCCATGGCCTAATAGATCAAGCGTTTGATGCCCGTACTCTAGATGTCTATAGAGGGTAGAGCATTGACCAATGGTCAATGGGGTAGTCTACTTTAACCAGCACAGACGATTCAGCTCCGCCCACTAAAATAGGGCGGGGCTTGGGGTGTGATTGACAAGAGAATATTGGTCTTTATATACACAAGTGAGGGAGCTCCGGTGGCCTAGTGGTTAAGCGCCCGGCACTGGGTGCCAACGGTCGCAGGTTCGAATCCCATAAGAGGTCGAAATTTCTCGGCTCACTACATCGTGGGTGGCTGACCACGTTAAATGGCGCTGCCGTCTCCACTGAATTATTTAAAATAAAGGGGGACGTTAAAAAACCCCTGAGGACGTAAAACACTCTAGCTGGTAGTGACCATCCTCAGGGTATTTCGGCTCCATCTTTCCGTACTGCTCCCCTGTGAGTGGTGGGGGAGGAGATTCTCAACCACTCCAACATAGAGGCTGTGCTGATTAAGCGACAGCCTGGGGGTTCTCCCCGAACAACAAAACCTAAACCTAACCTATCCTAAAATCGCCATATATAGTAGACCCAAAGACTATTTATTTAAGCTCTCTGGTAGACCACAGCTAAAAATTATAGATTTATATTTTTAAAAGGAAAATATACCTCTATTATAGGTGTTAAAAATATATAATACCTGGCCATCAGTTGTGTGATTTGATATAACTTATTTCTACTTATCGAACTGAATGTATGTTATAACAGAGAGCTTAAATATAGAGAGGCGTTACTCTTGCCGCGCCATGTTGAATTTTGAACCAGTGACGCCTCCAGCGACGGGAGGTATTTCTCTCTGGTTGTCCACATGTGATCGTGTACAGCTGATCAGAAAATAATTGAACGTGGGCTAGGTTATTTCACAGCTTTGTGTGGGGAAAACAATTAGGTATATATGAGGTAAATGCATACAAACATACTTTCATCATGTCAGTTTATTATAGTCCATAAATTTTTATTTATTTGGATATATACATATAATGATATATACAGCTATTATAACGCTCCCATAACACAATTCACCATATATTCATCATGTCCATTTATCATATATTAACTTAAAAAATTATAAGTTCATTTAAAGTCTAGACCTCAATAATATAGACCATGCAATATAGGCCTGCCCAGCTGAGAACAAAGAATATACATGGAATATTAACAATGTTTATGTTTGGATTAACATGTTAGAGATAGAGAAATTAGTACTTTCATACAATAAGCGGCATCAAATATCTTGTGCCACGGGTTCATCTATAGTTACAATCAGTCATTTAATTGTTATCAAATGGACAGAATAACCCAAATTGCTTCCAGCTCTAAACAACCACTACTACAAAAATATGACATTTAGTCCAGATCAGTGAACTGTTTAAAGTTAGACAGAATACACCCAGAGATGTAATAGACACATGAATTGACTACTGTAACAGATAACACCAGTAAATATGTAACCAAGAGATTGGCCTGTTTACAGGATATCTCATCATCATAGAACTTCAAGGACTGAAACAGAACAATACCTTGTAAAATAATGACTTGAACCAAGTGCATACACAATGTGTAAACACATGTTTTCCTTTTTTCAAGTTGGTTAAAGAATTTGATTTGATATGCATTTAAGTTATGAAGAGAAATATACCAATTAAAGGACATGAGCTGACCATTCAAGTACTAATTCAGGTGCTGGTAATCCTTTTTTGTATTAATTAATTAAGATATGAAATGGGCCGACAAAATTTCATGGGTTTGATGCCTTGTTTCTTATTTAATTAATTTTATAATACCAATTTTCACCATTAATATTTAGAAATATTAATTACCATCACAGCTGGCCCTGTCTCCTGTATAGGTCTCCTATCTGTTAATACCTTCCTCTTTGATTTCAGTGGATGCATGCAGTAGATTTGATACATCAAAAATAGTTCGAATAGCATTCTAGATAAGTTGTCTGGTTCATGAATTCCGTTTCAGTGAAATACATTCTACAATTAGTATTCAAGTAATTTAAATCTTTCCTCGTCATATATATGAACTACAACAATTAATAACCCATCTTTTACTTCTGTCAATAGAAAAAATAACAAAATGAATGTTTCTGCCACTAGTTGAGGTATTTAATAATTAATTTCATAACATTTAAATTATAAATAGAAGTCCATATATATTTATATATATATATAAATATATATATATAATTATTGTAATTAGGGAACTATTATCTGATTATAGTAATGTAATTTTAGAAGTCCAATTATATTATTAACAATAATAAAGTAAAATATACCTCCCGCTCATAACATCTTCAGTGGCTCCAGTACATGTAACTATAAGCTTATGTATATCTTACATACCCATTTTGTGATTAATAGTTTGATATTGTTCAATAAAATTTAATCAGATTTTTTCTGAAACAAATATAGATCTAGATAGATCCTGCTTGGGCCTACTGCTTGGGTCATGTCAAGTAGGGGCGTATCTACTTCAAATTGTTATGCTTATTTTTTAAATATCCTTTATTAAGTTTATTTTTTAAAGCCAGATCATATCAAATTTTTACACTAGAATTCATTTCCTTTCGAGAATGTCTTTATTTGTGCATACTTTTTCTGTTAAAACGCAAAGTAACACGTCTTGTTATAAATAGTTTTTGGTTATAATATTATTTCTTCGCGTTGTCCCACAGTATTTATTATGGGAATTGGACAGCCCACATTACTCTTCGTTATTACATATAGTCTATCTTTTTGTGTGATTTCGCAGTTATTCCTTGGTGACTGCGAAATTGGTGTTAGTTCTATCAATCTATGCATACACCTCAGGTATTTCGTTTTAAAAACATGGTATTAGTATTGCAATGTTACATGAACATGTCAACTTAAAGTAGAATTTAAATGAGGGATAGGGTCCAGTCTAGATCTAGAATCATTTTAGATGTCGAAGTTTCCCGCCCTTCTCAATCTGAATCTTTAAGTTAAGATTATCTTAGGTAGATCTACTCATCTAGATCTATCTGCCATTTCTGGATTGTAGAATAGTTATTCACATGTAGTTAATACTTTACTGTTTCCAACTTAATTTCATTTAATAATTATTATTATACTTACACTTATCCACTTCTACTTTGTTTGTAAATAATCATTAACAGTACCTATAATGAACCTGTAAAAGTAAACTTTTCATATACTGAATCTTGGCCTTACTCGTACTGAGTCCAGTTCTTGTCCAGTCGTGCCTTATACAGCTGTGTATGCTGGGTGCATCCACAACATGTGACAGAAGACTGTTCCAGATATTGTTTATTCCCAAGGGAAAAAGGATTAGACATATAACCTAAGCTGCCCTCTTCTTGAACTCCTGACCTCTGTTACCTGTCTTCCAGCTTGATGTAAGGGGTATCAACTGAGTATGTACCTTTAACGTGTTTATATGCGTCAATCATATCACCACGAGCTCTTCTGTAATATAGACTTGACAGGCAAATTTAGTTTGGCTAGTTGGTCCTCATAGCTCAGTTCCTTTAAGATAAGCACCATACAGTTTACTCTTCTCTGTATATTTCAAGCAAGACAGGTTTTTTTTTTACTAAACTGGGTCTGATACACTGAACATTGACCTACTCTAGGTGTGGACTTACCAGTGACGTATAGAGCTTTGCCAATGATGTTTCATTTAGGTATCTGTAAGATCTTCTAATCAAGTTAATGATTTTGTTTCCCTTTGTGACCTATTTTTCACAGTGAGCACTGAATTGCCCTGAGGGATGCCACTGGATATGCTGAAATGACATCAGCATTCAGGAGCTTCCATTCAGGCCATTAAAAGTCAATTAATCAGCCCCTTAAAATTAGATTATTTAATATGTGGGTGATCGTTTACACGTTTTGACATTATTTATGATATTTGTGAGTATAGCTGTATTAGTCCTGAAAATTATCCCTTTAACTAACTTGAAGTGTTATTCATTTACTCATTCACTTAGTGAGCATGTCGTTTCCAGCGAATGTCGTGACCAGCATGAACTTTATAATTCCTTCACACACTAAAAATCAGACTAACTAACTACCGATACCTATTGCCAAATTACAGTTTGCTTTAACTCAAACAATATTAAAATAAAAATTATAAGACATGTTACTAAAAAATCGTAAGAAAAATACAAAATGTGCCATTCTTTCCAATTTTCATCCACTGTGTGATGACAGGTAAGGACAGCTGCTTCATGTTTCCTGCTGCTGTGCATTCGTTTCTGTAATGCTGTTTGAAGTAGTTTATTAGTCGTTATTACCTATCGTCACACAGTGGGATTAAATGGACCCTGACGAAGAAGGCAAGATGTATGATGACACATGAACAGATAACACAGATGTTCAATGAAGATAGTGATGATGATGAATTTTTGGGATTTGAATAAATTTGCTGATCTTAGTGCATCTTATACATGGGTTCAACTCTAGGGGGGGTTTATTGGTCCAAAAACTTGGTGCGTCTTATACACATGTGTGGCCTATAATCAAGTATATATGGTAATCAACACATTGTTTGCTGTAATAATTTTCCTTTAATAAGGATCTATGGTCATCCTTTGTGTGGCCTCATTTACGATTACGTTCAGTTACACACCCTCACATATCTCGATAGTATTGACAAGTCTTTGTGGTCATATGACTAATTAGAGCATCAGATTAAATAATCATGACTTATCACGATTAAGTTAGTTTGGATTTGAAAGACAACAGAGAAAACACACCTAATACATTTGTTTATTGTTCATATATTCATTATTAATGTTGAAAAACAATAATATTTTATTTCCCCCTAAATTATGCAAAATATTATCTTCCCTTTTAGTATGCGCGTATAAGACACACTCCATTTTGGCGTTGATTTCAGGGTATGAAAAATGCGACTTATACATGAGTAAATAAGGTACTTTCATGATTATACAAGGTGCTTCATTATTTACCATGTTATATCATGCCAAAACATCTATGTGGTTTCATTCCCATCTGAAGTTAAGTTCTAAACTGTATTTTTTGTATATATTCTAATTATCCTATATATATTATATAGACCTTATATGGCTATAGTCACGCCACACATGATGTATTTCATTACTAAATTTATATTTCGCAAATATTGAAACAATTTCAATTCTGTTTACAGATAATGTATTTAAATGGAATATTAGTGTTTTAATGGCCATGTGAAAATTGGATGTTTATCTTAAATAAGTCCAGCTTTGATCTTATTGTCAAGGCATCCAACCACAACTAGTTTGTATGTAACTAGACATTTGGTGGTTTAAAAACATTAATTAGCAGGGCTTCACCATTGTGTGTGGTATAATGGATTGTATTTTGGGGGGCAGTGGTTAAACTATTTACACATTCATAGACATTAAGGACTGCCTGGGGCAGATGACAGCCACTGTCAGACAAGTGATTTTTTCGATGTCATTTCCGACTGGGCAGGTCCGTTTGTCTGGCACAAAATCATCCCAGTCAACCACAACTTAACAAAGCACCACGCTTGTCAACACGGTAGTACCCAATTGGCTTAAAGAATTTGCTGTAAACTTTGAAGATAATTAAATTTGACTGGCACTCCCACAATAACATGCCCATTATAACTGGTGGATTGTGCCTAATGATGTCAGAATTAACATATTATAGGGAACTGGTTAATATATTTGCATGTCTCGTACACATCAAATTTGGTTAAGTGAATTTTTGGAGGGGAGAAGTAAAATCATTCCCCACCTGCCCTACAAGGTAGGTGACTTCAAAAGTTAATATCTATGTGTGGTAAATAGTGTAAATCACCTGATTGTATGATGTGATTTTAATAAATTATGTAGGTTATGGAATAAAGGGACTGCCAAATGTTTCACTGCTAATTGACTTAGCTGACCAGGTGACATAAGAGATTAAGCTGGGAGTCATTTTGAGTTAATGTTGCATTGATATTGTTTACACTAATCTCAGTTTGCACCAATTTCAGTTATCTCTATAAATACCCGTGTATTCACAACATGTAGATATATTTGTTTATCTAATTGCCATTATAAAAAGTCTTAAGTAAGACTATATCATGTTTTGGACTGCTCTACTAAAATTAGCACTTATCAGAAATCGTCTAGGAATGGAAAAAGTTTACAAGCTGGTATTCATATACAAAAGGGTTTTTGTCTGGTATAATAAAGTGATTAATTTTATGTATGTGTTATAGTGTATATAATGTAGAGCTTGAATAAATGTATCCTTTTATATATCGTGACTATTTAATATTTTATAACTGCACAATACAAACATATATAAGCATTTTGAATGATTTTATTGATTGTGAAAAAAACTGATTTAACTGCAATTGTTTTGATTTCTTTTAATCAGGATTTTTATCTGGCCTACCATTACATCTCTGGACAGGAGACTCATGAATTTCCTGGGGTGGTGCCCGGGCCCCCAGAAAAGAGATACCCGATTACAGGGGTATCACTAGAAGTAGTGACTACACTTCATTGGGCTCCATGAAATAGTAAAAGCTGAGAGAGTCATCAAAGGATACACACCAATCAGCAAGTTGACGATCTGGTATCTGACCACATTGCTTCCCATATTCTAATTCAAAATTCTTTCATTCCAGCACTGCAGGGCTCCATCCTGAAATGGAAGAGCTGACAGGAAAATATTAAGCAACACTAAAAGTATTGACATCTCCTCCAACCCACATATAGACATCCACCTTGACAACATTCTAGAAGCACAGTTGGCAGCTGAGCCTTCAGTATCAAGATGCTCTGATAACCAACCACTGCAACAGATGAACAATCTTCTTACCAGAAGAAGGTAAGTTTTACACCCAACCACTAAATATGCCAATCAAAGCCTTTAAGTTTAAGTTGCTCAAAACTGACAACTCAAAACAAGAACTTTGGGCCATCCAGAAGATTAATTACTATGTATGTATGTGCAAGTTTGTTGAATGTCTGTTATGTATAAACTATTATATACTATTATTTAAATGTTCTTGATTATTTTACAGCTAATAATGACCAGCACAATGTGAAGACTTCTGTTGACATCAAGGCCTCAAGATTAAATCACCTGGCTCTTCTAGAGCTGCTATTCAGCCTGGTAGAACACCCACTGTGGAAGGATGTCATCAGGGTTTTGGGGCCTGGATACTACTGTCTAATCTATCAGGCACTGTTTGGTCCACTACTAGACATGGTCTATGACATCTCTGATAAGATATGAAGAAGCACTTAGATGAGGAAAAATATGCTCTGGTCACTGATGGCTGATCCAACCAACAAAATGAACTTGTTAGTGGCATATCCTTTCTTGGTTTTGTGAGGGAAAATGCTGACAACTACAATATTATGACTCAGTAGAGGATCATAACTTCCAGAGATAAATGTAACTGTATGGATACTTCTAGTATAACAGACAATGCATAGAACGTAGAAAAAATTAGAGATGATCTGAAGGAAGATGCACCAGATCAGGGAGAAATATTTTCTCCATAAACCTGGAAGGCTACAATTTAAGCCTGTTAAAAAGCTGCTCCTTTGTATTGAGTTTCTATACAGATGTCTATTTTGGTAAATTGGAACTGCATTATTTTGATGTTAGTAATATTTTAGTTGTATATATGACAGCTACGTGTGTCATGAAAATTTTTTTTTAGTGATTTCTTTTATGTATTATATTTTGGTTTGTTAGCTAATTTATTTAATCAACATCTGTGGGTTACACTTATCATATGTGAAGAATCCTGTTACTCACTGATCATATGATGTAGAATCATGATAGTGTTTTGTTTCTGTGTCTTGTTATCAAATGGTAGCACCAGCAATGATGCAAGACTGTGTAGCAATTAAGTGCCATTATCAGCACAAACAATTTTTGGAAATACTACTTAACAAACAACTATTAATTAGAGTACTTTTAAATTATCCATGAATTTATATAATATATATTTTACAGTTAATCTTTATAATTCGGTAATATGTATATTACCTGAAATTTTCAGATTGTCTGTATTAAATCTCAGTTGGCAATAGACATATTACCTAAAACTTTCAGGTAATATACATTTTAACTAATTATACAAATTAACTGTAACATATATAACACAACCAAACAAGTGTCACTGACATTTTACTTCATGTCTTATTACAGTAAGATGGGATCTATACACAAATGATCACTGTACTGATGAACATGTTGTCATAATGTATCATTTAAAAATAATCATAATGTATAATTTCCTCGTGTGTAGAGATAATTCTTCAAAACTTGCATTAGTTTCTTTCATTTCTGATAATGTTTCTCGTCTTTTCGGGTATTCAGAGATGTCATTCCCACAGAACGATTGTTAGAATGTTTTATTGCAGTCTGAGAAAGGTATAAATTATTCAATTTATAAAAGTATTAATAACTCATTTATTACTATTACAGTTATTCTTTGGTGGTCAATACTTTCTTTAGATGATTTTAATAACACTGACTTTTATTGGCATTATTAGTCTAGCTATCAGTTATATCTTGTAAGGCCATTGTTTGTTGAATACTTGTTTTACAAACTCACTGACCACAGCTGAAACTTGCTGCCAGGAAATAAAATTACCTTTTATTCTTTTTATTATAATTGACCAGCCTGCAGCTAACCTTGTTTTGTTTCTTCAAATCGTTTATTTTGACATTCAAAATACATCATTTTAATGAAAGAAAACACATACAGAATGTTGAAAAGGAAGATGCTGGAAACATTGTTTATACAATGCATCCCCCCTTAACATAACATTAAAAACATTCATGACAAATTTAAAAATAAAAACAATTTTCCCCCAGTAGCTACTAACCTAAAACAACTTATTTTAAGGGAGAAGTGGGGAGGTTCAACTATCCTACACTTCAGTGGTTTGATCTTATTATACAGCAATCTGCAAGAAGTACTTTTCTACTGGTCCTTCAATGTTTAATGTTCCTAATAAGGCACTGATCACATGATTTGTGACCTAATTCAATGATGATAAAGGTTATTTATATAAGCAAAGTGTCAGCAATGGAAGTTCAATCACAGTGCGGTGCTTGTCTTGTTGAAATTTGTGGTATAAACCCCTGGCTGTCACCTACTGGGCACAGCCAAACACACGCAGTGCGAGGCTGATGTTTTTACCTTTTAAGTTGCGGACAAAAGTTCGAATTTTTATACGACCACTTTCAGTTGCTAATTATTTTTGATGGTGTATTGTTGCGAAATGCTTCAAAATAAACACAAAACAATTAATATATTATGTTCCAGCTTAAAGGGATAGTCCACCCTCATAAAATATTTTTAAATATGTTATGCTTAGAACAGTAACCAAAAATTCCACAATAATAATCACGAAATATACCTGATATCATAGATATAGGGAAATAATCCAAATTACTGGAGGGCCACCATTACGGCTGCACCAGAAGCCAGATTTGAAGGAGCAAACTGAAATGCTCTGACCTCACATCAGCTATCTCTATACTGGTGCGGATTATAGTTTCTCTTGAGTGTTAATATCTGAGCCATTTTGAATCATCTTCCTCTTGTCAGGTTCCTTCTAGCTCAAACTGATATGGTTGTATGTCATTCATGACGTAATTTTAACAACGTAGTTGAATTATGTTCTGAAATAATAATTTTCTCACACTTTTGTGTTACATGGTTTTGTACGGGTTCTACAGACTTCAGGTCAACCGGACGCATTGAAGCAACGTCAGCATTCAGGAGCTTCCGGCCATTAATCGATTAATCAGCACTTTGAACTGGATTATTTAATATGTGGGTTATCTGAGGGTGGACTATTCCTTTAAAACTATTAAGTGCAATAAATAATGAATAGGGTTTTAATGTTGTGGTCGATTATCTCCGCCTGGTCGAACCTCCCCACTTCTCCTAATCTTTTGAAACAACAAATCAAAATACTACCTATATTACACAATGGTTTTGCTTGTGGCATATTTGAAAAATCGCCTGCAACTCAAGTTTAGTCATAATTTTTAGGCTGTACGGCATCACTCAACAAGTTGCCAATTTTGTCTTCATTGACCCATGCACTAAATGGCCTCGTGCATTAACATATCTGTTGTTTACTTTTCGCTGACGATTAACGACAAAAAGAAAATGAAAAAGGCAAAACTATTGGAGAGATTGTCAAATCCCAACTAATAGAAGGATATGTTATACAAAACTTTTTTTTTATCGACCCTATGTTTTCTGTGATTTTTTTTAATGTCCCAACCGACCTAAATTTTCCATAAACCAAGTATTAAAAAAATGATGGCCTAACTTATACGTAACAAAATACGTTTTTGTGGTAGAAATGTAGTAATAAGTTTGTGTTTACACAGATCACTTTAAGCAGGCCACGATGTTGCTAATTAATCATTATAGAGCAGAATATCCAGGCATGCACTTTATTGGCACACAGAGAATGATGACACCTAACTGAGGAAAACTATACCAAAGCATACACATGTTGATGACATCAGTATACAACTCTGTTCAGGGAACTTGCCGAGTGAAAACAGATAGAGCAGAATATTTGTGAGGATCCCAGTTGCTGTTCAGGATCCAAATTTAGGCATACACACAATTAAAATATCCAAATATTGTAATATTCTTAGCATTGAATAAATTTATAGTTCTAATAAACTTAGTGTATAAAATGGCTAGAATTATTTGTAACTACAGTTTTAATCTTGGTGTGAGATGAAAGTTTATTCGCTTTAAAATATCAGGCCTGCAAATTAGTATGGAGACCTCGTAAGAGACTTATGTTAATTATTTATTTAATATTTTGTCAACACTTGCTGCTAGATATATGTTTAATGTTATATAAAGTGTAAAACATTGTAAGAAAAGAAAACTAATGATGCATGGTCAGTAGTTAAAATGCTAACATCTCTTATTCAGTATAATATAATTTACTGTGAAATATAATATTAGCCTTATATTTCAGCAGGATGTGCACAACATCTAAACAGAGAAGGTCATCAGTCACTATATTTCTCACTTGGTACAAGATGTACAGAACACATTTGTGGATTATAAACATTATATGTGGAACATGACGATAAACCTGGCCAGTCTTCAGCCAAAATAATGCCACTAATTGCTGAATTACTGAACAACAAATGCTAAGCAACATTTCTATGTCTATGTGCCTTTGTAAGTTAAATTAAAGCCTTCCAGGGAAGGGAAGCTCCACCAAGTACCAGTACAAGGCTGCCACATTTACATAGCATCTTTTGTTTTGAACTCTGGTTCAAGAATTGCTTGGTCAAATCATTGTAACGTCGGTGAGCGTGCAACTTTCACAATTTGGAAACCATCCAATATTCAGACCAGGCACCATTCTGGACCCTGATTTTAAGTATCACCATATACTGAGCCAAATACTTCAACAATTGCTCTGACAAAAGCTGAACTAATTGAAACGCCATTACATGACACTTCTCTTTAACTTGCAGGTTTAGCACCATGACCTCCACAGGAGTTTTGAAGAGTTGTGTCTGCCTTGTGTTAGCTCATTGTGAACATGCAGTTTTCCGATTGTAAGACTAAAGAGTACCCGACCTCTCCCTGCACTGATGAAGATACAAATCTCATAAAATACTGGAAGATGCACAGCCAAGATTTAACAGTATTGGCAAAATTGTCATAATGCTACCATGGAGTTCCAGCAACCTCTACACCAGACGAGTGAATTTTCAACATCGGTGGTCATATATTTCATCCAGACTGATATTGACTTACAGACAAAACATTTGAAGGTCTGATGAATATTGAAATTAATGGACCCTTTATCTTCTGAAGCATATGTTTGTTTAAAAAAGTGTGTGTTAATGACCATGCTATACTGATTTAAAACTTTTATATTTAATAAATATACCACACTGTTCAAATTGTATATTTTGAGAAACAGTACAATTGAAACCTAGGCTTTATAGTTTGGCCATTGTTTTACGAATACTTATGAAATAGGGTTGCTCAGTGAGGTTGCAAAATAAATAAAATTCACTGAAAATCAGAAGTCGGTCAGATATAAAAAGATCTGAAAAATGTTCTGTAATGTTTGTTAAATTTGGAATGTACCCATTTATAAATAGGCCATGGTGTAATTTTTAATATTTATATTCAGATTTGCTTTACTCTCAAACTTGAATATTTTGATTTACCATGAAAGTAGTTATATTATTAATCCAATGTGGATCATCAGTTTCATGATGGTATCCACTTGCGTGTCTCAGTACTTGTTGCCATCTTTCCAGCCAATTTTTATGAGGCCAATGATTTTGTTTGAAAATATGTAAGATAGTGTTTAAAAATTTTTGTACATACCATAAATTTTCAGTTTGGGTAGGTAAAGAAACAAAAATCATCTTTTCGATTTTTTCGGACAGCAGGATTGAGCAATGGTTGGCTTCGTAAAAGAAGTATTGAAAAAAAAACCTATGACCTTACACTGGGTGTTGGATGACCATATGATACACCATAATAAATCTGTGCAGAATTTACCAGATTACAGCACAAGAGTATGTATTGGTATAACAAACCAACTGCTTTGGAAATCAATTTTTTTCAGTTTTTGTTTAGCACTGACCACTGATTCTTTATAGCTCTGTTGTAAATCCGAATGAAAATAGACCCAATGTCAATTATTTGAATCACTGGATCCAGAATGTGCCTATGTGTGTTAAAATATTTACATACTATTTTCCATTAGATTAATTTCGCGTAACTATGATTTTACAAAATATTGAGACAGGAACATAAATATATTTGGAAATAGTTTGGCTGACTGACTTGAGTAAATTGAAAGGTAGTTAAATTTTGTAATGAATCACTTCACACAAACTGTACACTGGAGTTTAATAAATAAACAGTAAACCATGGTTTATACCTAGTTTGCTTAGCACCTACATGCGTATACCTTTGCATTAGAAGTAAATAAGTAGCTGTATTGATGTTAGTGTAAAGGCTATTGCACACGCCTAAATTAAATTTGCAAATTTTGCCTTTGAATAAATAAGCAATATTTACCAAACTGGAGACTAGTCTTAACGTTAACAAGAAATAGTAAATGTTTTAATAACAGCTTTCTTCGTATTAGAGAAAGAAGCATTGCATAAACACCTCGAAATTAAATTTCACGAGCTTTTTCAAGTACTAATAAAATTAACCGACCAGGATGTCGCTGATTAATGATTTAAGCCATATGTTTCAAGTTACATGTCCGTCATAATGGTTCGAAATCAAATTTAAAAAAAATTATAATTAAGTGTTAACCCAATGAGCTAACAGCATTTGCAGTGTACAATAAATAACATTTTAAATTATAACCATTGAATTGGTGGGATCTCAGATTAAAAAATATGAGAAAACCCTGACCGTTAGTTATTTGTTACCGTACTTTTAGTGTTATATGTTCTTCATTAGAAAAAGCTGAATAAAAATGTTCAGTACAAAAGTTCAAATAGAAAACATGATATTGAGCTCAGATATTTAACAAATCACAATTGCTATAAAATATTTACATAATGATGATTTACAGCGGAAGAACTGGAGACTGAGCTCACAACTAAACATTTATAAGAAATCTCACTAAAATGATACATCATCTATAAGTTGGTGTTTTGGTTTATTCTACGAGATGACTTAAAGGGGTCACAGGTTCGATCCCAGCAAGAGTTCGAAACTTTTCCAGAGATACATTTCTCGGCTTACAACATCATGTATGGCTGACCACGTTAAATGGCGCTGCCGTCTCCACTGATTGGATTAAAATAAGGGGGGGGGGGATTAAAGATCCCCTGAGGACGTAATACACTCTGGCAGTGACCACCCTCGGGGTATTTCAGATATTAACAACCACTCCAGTATAGAGGTTGTGCTGAATAAGCGACAGCCTGGGGATACTCCCAGAAATACAAGCAACCAAGGTCCTAAATGTTGAATAGCCATGCATTTAACACCAGACACCACGACCGATATTTTCAAGGTTTTATCTGCGTGCCATTTATTGTACAGATCTAATAGACAATAGCCAGTGATGGGTTTATAATATATCCTATCATTTGTTATGGTGATTTGGTTAGTCAGGCTGCTAAGAGAGTTTGTAAGAGGTTTGTTTAACATCAACGCTGGTCACAACTAAGACGTATCCTATTAATACATGTTAGTTTCGAACCCACAACTTGGATGTTGACAGTGTTTTGGGGAGAGCGGGGCACCTTGGGCAATTTATGTAACTTTATTTAAAAAGAACATGAAAACCTTCTGCCAACAACTTTGTTAGCATCGTTGAACACCATTTCCCCTCTTGATCACTTTGGTGCTAGATTGTACGTTTTAATTGAGACAATGTTAGTAGATCTTGTATGATACTGGTAATGGCACATTCTTCATGCGACGGCGCACAAGATAAATTTATGTCTGCAGTTACCGACGTTGATGCCAATCTTTCTGTTTGGTGTTCAGAACTTTGCGTTCTGAACACTTTCGCTGGTATGAAGAAATCGTCTGCGGAGATATCCATCAGGACCCTAATTGCAGTTAGTTAGAGCGTAGGACTCGTAGCCGAAGGGTTGTGGGTTCGAGGCTCCTGGAGCTGCAATGCTGTCATGTGACGACTAGTTTACTCATGAGAACCTGACAGGACGTGATGGGTATATGTTTGAGTAACACTTTGCACCTTTAATGGCAGCATGCGTTATATGCTCCCTTGGGAGTTGAGAGAGAGATGTGTTAGGTGGAAACTGACTGAGATAAGAATATGCTTCACAAGCAAGTTGACGATCTGGTATCTGACCACATTGCTTCCCATATTCTAATTCAAAATTCTTTCATTCCAGCACTGCAGGGC